>VXAC01001189.1:37446-186825 GCA_013399225.1 Rhipidura dahli | reverse complement strand
TTCAGTGAAGGATCCAACAGCTGGCTGGAATGCTTGCTGGGCTGTGCAGGTTGGCAGTCAACGCTCTCAGGGGGTTGAGGTTCTTCCCCAGCATCAGCTCGTCTTGTGTATTCCTAGGTGCTGAATGCTTTGTTCAGGGGAGTGGAATTCAGGCTCCAAAACTAAGGAGCAGTTTTGAGATGATTACAGAATTTAACTGGTATTAAGTCATGGAATTAATTTTTGAATATTCAGCTGGTTTTCTATGCCCTGCTATAGATTTTAATATCCAGAGTTCACTCTAAAAAAGGATACGTAAACACTTCAAGCCCATTGCACTGAAAACACCTCTAAGCCTTGTCGCTTTATAAACATATATTGAGTAATTTGAAAGTGACAGATAAATGAATCCACTGTTTTTGTATATAGTAGAAAAGGTGCTTTCTCCTTGAAGAATTGCTTAAGTTGGTGGCAACTCTATTGCTTTAGCACACATGGCAATTGTGTAATGGGCTGAATGTCAACTTCATGTGGAAGAGAGCTGCACTAATCCTCTTCAAAACAGGGTCATTCTCATGGCCTCTTAAAAGAAAGCACTGAGCAAGTTCTGTGAAAAAGAAGGCAATTTTGAGCATAATTAACTGCAGCAATGAAAAAGGGAAAAAAAAGGCCTAATTACTGTAAATCAGTTAAATACTGCAGTCCTGCAGTTTATGGTGAAGCCAAGCACTGCATGTGTAGTATTTTTGTGTGATACCAGTCACTGTTGTGACTGCTGTCAACATGTGCTGTTTTCTCCACTGTGATGCCTTACTGCAGGGAACAAACTGCCTGTGGCAGGCCAGAGCTCTGCTGTAGTAGCTCTGCCACAAACAGCTTTAGCTTACCTGAACTTAGTTCTGAACCACCCCTCTTTGGGACACTTTGCTCCTCTTGGATCCTATCTTCTCACCACAGCCATGGGTGATGACAACAGCAGAAACACACTGAAAATGCTGAGGCCATGTAAGCTGCCTGTCTTAAGAGTCACAGTAGGAGAAGGTGACCTACAGTGTATTCACTGCTGGATGCCTGGCCACAAAACTTTGGAGAACTTGGGTTGTATGAAAGAATAAACACACACACAGATTATATTTAATAATTGCTTATTTCTTTACACAAATGTTGCTGGTGTCATTTTACAAATGAAATGGCAACAAATACTTTTTACAGGTTATTGTCTACAGCTAAAAAGTGCTTGTCTTGGCAGCTGAGTTCAGGCTGAGGACCCTTTTGTAATACAGCCACTTATTTCAAGAGCTCTTGGACAATGACAAGAAAAGGACTGTATAGATAAGCTGTCAAACCAAAAATTATGCATTTTGACTGCTTCTTGTGAGTATTAAATAATTAATACTAAGTAGCAACACTAACATGTTTAAAGGCACTTTTTTCTTTACTGCGGCTTAACCTTACTTTTGAGTGTTTTTGGCTTTCTTTGAAACACTATTTTTTTAAATAATAGCTTTTCAAGTTTGGCAAAGTTCAAAGCTCACCTTCAGAGGCATTGGTCCTAAAGAGACAGAAGAGACTGATGAAGTATCTGAGGTAAACAGCTTTTCCAAAGGCTCTGGATTTCCAAATTCTACCTTCAATATTGGTATTAGCAAAGGCTTGTTTTTAAAAGCAGTGACCATTGATTAAATCAGTCATGGCAGAGGAGGTCACTGTAATAGAACTGGTATTTAGCAAGAGGCTTTATAGCACCACAAATAACCTTTGGTTAATGTGCCAACTGTCTCACAGTTGATCTGCCACTGAAATTTTGAGTGTCAGATTTTTCTGAGTTGTGTTGGGAATATTCCAGTTAGCAAATGTACTAAATGAAGCCTAACCTGTGCAATTTTGAAAATGTAATTAAATAGTATGCTAAACTAATTGCTGCCCCCAAGAGGACAGAATTGTACCATAATAGTGTGGCATTATCTGCCAAAGGTGGCAAAGGATTGTTTGATAATTATTCTTCCTGTGATCCCCGCTGTTTTTACACTTTCTCAAGTCCAGTTATAAAACTGAGGCATTTCTGTCTCCTGGGTAACCCTGGCTGTGGAAGGGTCCCTAGAGCTGTTTCCATAGAAAGTAACACATGTACCTTCCAGGAAAAAAAGGATTTACTTTACAGAGATTTGCTTCACAGGAAGGACTTTGAAATCCTTCAAACTGAACTACATGCGTACTGCCAATCTGATTCAACTCTATGTCCTCACTTACAAAAATAAGTGTTTTATGTTTTTTCCTCTTCTGTACAGATTCTGATCATCTTTCCCAGCTCTGGTACAACTTATGACTAGCAAAAGGAGTAATTGAGAGTTTTCTAAATTGTCTTTTAAGGAATGTATACCATATATGCTCTTAAGCATTGGCAGTCTGAAATCCGGCAATTCATGTAGAGAAAGAGTCAGGACTCCCAAAAGATTAATACCTGAGTGCAGAACTTCCTATTCTAGAGCTTAAGAAGTAAGCAAAATACTCAGGGAGAGGTGGGATCAAATGAAACTGTACAAAAAGAGGACAGAAAAGGGTCAGTAAAGCACAGCAGAAGGCCTGGGTCTGGTGGAGCTGTGGGCCAGCCTTCAGGCACCAAAAACTGTCCCTCCTGCAAAGGCAAAAAGGAACTGAACATTTTACTTGAGTTGCCTTAACTGAGCAGCTGGCTGATCTCTTTGTGGATGCACACGAGGAAATCCACGTAGGAGGCTCCACCATAAATGCTCTTATCTTCTACTAGGAACTGGCGGAAAAGCATCTCTGGCTGCTCCCGTTGCTTCACTATCATCAGCTGCAAAGACAACAGATATAGACAGTTAGTTTTAGGAGACAGTCAGAGTAGATGGCAGCACGGTTTTCCTACGTCTCTTAGTGGATGCTCTTGAGGTGGGGAAAACCCCCAAAACTGCATAAATAATATATAAATAAATCTCCCGCAGTGCAGAAGCTGGAGAGACTAATGTGAATTGAGGACTGCAGAATAAAATGGTTACTTTTTAAACTTGGCTACCTTTGAAAATCAGTTTTGATCGGGAATTAAGCACATTTGAGATGTCTGTGCCTACAAATCATGCTGGAACTCACCCACGTGCAGGAAGACTCCTGATATCTAAAAAACCTTTTACAGCCACTGGTAAGTTCTGGCAAAGCCTGGAGTATTCCTTTGAACAAGTACTACGAATGAGTTGAGGCAGAAAGCAGTTACCTTCATAGTGTGTGGCTTCTGGCTCTGGATTTGCTCCAGGATATGCTTCAGTTTCTTAGAAAATGGATTGTCCAGGTCAGGCAGAGATGTCTGTCAGAAGGAAAGCAGGTTGTTATAGTGCAGTCACATCTCTAACCAAGACTAGCTGCTGATAGTTATGAGGTACTGTGGATTTCATACGAAAACGAGAAACCCCATCACCTTCACTAAAGGAGAGGTCTCTTTTAGTGATCTTGAGGATGCATCATCAGGAGAAACTTAACAATTACAAAGTGTTTTAATTTTAGCAATACACAATTCAAAATACATTAACATCTGCAACAGTCAAAGTTTAGGAAGATTTAAAAGTTGTGAAAGCTTGTGTCCTCTTAGTGTTCAGTGTCAAAGTGTTAAGTTTTATGTAACTTAAAACACTTCTGGTGTCTAAACACCTTCTGCCTGCTTTTAAGGCTGAAGGATGAAAAAAGACCTCACTTGTTTCTCTGATTAGCATCTGGTCTGGCTAAATCTTCAACTGTTAGTCTGCATCTACTCACGGCCTCGGTGCTGATGTGTGCGAAGGACGGCACGTTGAACAGCCCTTGGATGAGCTCTGGGGACACGCTGGCTCCCAGCCACAGGAACATGCTCAGCCCGTTGGCCAGCAGGAAGGCCCCTCCCTCAGAGAGACGCTCCTCAGAGCAGCGAACAGCAGCTGGGACAGCGTCACTCTTCAGATCCAGGCTGTGCTGTGGAGCAAAAGACACAAGAGCTGTAGAATTGACTTGAGAAGTAACTACTGAAAAGCTTGGTACATCTTAGTGGTTCCTTTCCAGGTAAAAGGGGTTAGAAGTTCAAGTGAAACAATCCACCGCTGACTCACAAGTGGCAGCAGCAGAGGGTAGAAGAAGAGCTGTGTGTCGGCCACCCCCATGGCCATGACCAGCTGGCGGTGGTAAGCTCTCTCGTCGGTCGGGATTTCAGGCCTGCCGACCAGCACACAGCTCTTCAACAGGCAGTTCATGTACACGGGCAGCACCTTCATTGTGTCTGGCAGGATCAGCTGAGAAAACAACACATTTAATAAGAATCCAACAGAAATTATTTGCTCTATAAGCTGTAGTTGCTGTCTTGGCTGCTGTCATCTCCCTGTAACCCTGTTAATTTTTGATACATTCTCTGAACAGTTAAGGAGAGAAACAGTGGTCCACAGTAAGTAGCTCTGGTTTTGTTTGATATATTTGGGCCTCACCAACAATGAACAATTCACTGCCCAGGCTTGTGGTTACTGGCAGCACTGCTGGGATGGAAAAGCCTAAGTCTTTCTTTGAGTTGAATCACTAAGATGTGACTGAATAAATTAAATGGAAACAAATCAGTCCCTCTGCTTTGTCAAAAATTAGAATACTGCAACCATCTTTAACAACATAACAATTGAAAATGAAAGCTTTGTGAGTTAGTGCGTAATTCCAGGAGGAAGAAAAAGGCTGGCTGAGCCCCTTTGTGTGAATATAGGCATCAGTTTCATCAATGGCATTGCCTTTTGTTCCAGAAAAACAGTTTCTGTGTGCTCTAAGTGCCACCACTGAATCCCACTTGTCATTAATTGTATTTGAAAGAAAAGGACAGGTCTGTCCTGAAATTTTCCTTCCTGGCTCTGCTGATATTGCAGGGTGGTTTTTGATGAGTGGCAAAGCCTGGGTGGGTAGGACTGGGTGTGGGTTTTACCTGGCTGACAGCTGCTGGGCTGGCACAGTTCTTCTTGTAGCAGGCCAGCATGTGAGCTGTCTGGTTCATCAGGATGTCCCTGACTGTCTTCATGGGCTGGCTCAGAATGGCTTTAAAAGCTACAAACACAGAATAAAAGTGTGTATTAAAAAAGACACTCACTCAAAGTGTCTTTGTCCGCTGCTCGTTTCTGATTTTACAGACCTGAGGACTGGGGCTGCTTTTTATTCTCTTCTACAGACATCCAAAAACCCCACCAAACCCCCAGCACTGTGGTAAGGACATCCATTACTGTGCCTGCCCAGTTCTGTGCATTATCTACACACAAGTATTACTTTTATGGCAGTTTGTCTAAAATAGGTAATTATTTGTCTTTTCAGTTTCATAATACTTCAGGAATTGCTCAGGCGTGGAGGAGCAAGTTATAAAAAACTATTTCCCACTAGGTAATCACTTCAGCCCCCTTTACTCCCCCTTCAGCCCCCTTTCCTCCCCCTTCAGCCACACCAAAGTAAAAAAGGAAACAAAACTGGTCTGTTGTGACTGTACCTGACTTAGCAAAGAAGTTGATAAGTGCATCAGTCTCACAAGTCCTGTAGATATCAGCTAACTGGGAGCTGCAATTCAAACCTATGTTGTGTATGCGGATTCGCCTCTGCCCGCTCATCGACGTGTACAGGACAGCACACTGCAACAGAGGCACAAAGTGTCACCACTGCAGCCACCCCCTCTGTGCACAAAAGGCAGATGATGCCCTCTGCAGTCAGTGCAGCCTGGTAGTGCTGCTGGCAGCTGTGGCACCAGCACACCTGTCTGTGGCTCTTAGGGATGTGTACCAGACATTATAAAGTCAATTATTCACATTAATATTATAAGAAGTCCTACAGTCCGTAGAGAGGGAAGTGAGGTTTAGCAACAGAGAACTGCTCTTGAATAGAGAGGTTACAAGGAATGCCACAGCAGTAACAATTGCCATATAAGCAGCAATAAATTTCTTACTCCAAACAAACTTATTTACAGTGAAATGAAGAAAATGAACAGCTGAAGTCTCAGTAAGTGTTCAGAACCCCTAAATAGAACATGCAGCACAGAAGTAGGGGAACACACTTTTTACTAGTGGTGTTATGGCACAAGAGTCTGTGCAACTTGTGCCTTGTTGCCGTCACTCCCACACCATCACTACTTCTCTGCTCTGGCTGCAGAAGGTCTGGCTCACCATTTTACAGTATTACATGAATTAGGGGTTTTTACCTGAATTAAGGCCCCGGTGTCTTCGTTCAGTTTGTCATCGTGTTTGAACTCCACTGTCACTGCTTTGTCACAGTCAATCGCTGCCATCTCCACATCCGTGGTGTTATTCATGTAAATTGCCCCAAGGAAGTCTGTAGCCCTGAAGCCTGCAGCCAGATTAAAATGCAACGTTTCATTTAAAAATGGCAAATTAAATTGACATCACTTACTGCAGCAGGAGCCCTTTTCCCTCAAGTCTTTACAGCCTCACGAGTCCCAAGAACGGCCCTTGCTAACAGCATTTGTAAGAGCTGGAGAAAGGGAAAAGCTGTGACTCGCACACCCAGAGCTTTTGCACTGCTGGCTTGGCCTCTTTGGCTATGTCTCTTTCTCTAATACTTGCAACTGAGCTAAGAATGAACAAAAGAATAAAAGAAGCTGGATAGACACAGGAATGTCATTTGAGTATGAAAATGAAGGCACAGGTCAGTGTCCAGCAGCAACACCTTTTTATATAACTTCCCTGCAGTCCATGCTGTGTGCATGTATATATGTACATATACATATGTATATAATTAACAATATATATACACACAGCCATGCATTCTATCAGTCTATTCAATTAATTTTCAAGAGGCACATAATGGAATTAAACCAACCTGATCTTACAAGTGATTTGCACAGCACTATATTATTTAAAATTCATTCCCATGGGTTCTATTACCTGTACTTGTCCGAACCCTCATTGTTGCATCAAATCCCATCTTTTTTTGGATGTCCTTCCTGAGGTCACTTAAGAACTGGGGTCTGTCAGCATCAAGCTGTGAACACAAAACAGAAGTTCAGCGGTTCAACACCAAAAGGCAGCAGCTCAGCAGTGACCCAACATCCCCTCCCATGATCCCCATCTCCCCCCAGCAAATCTGCTCACATTTAACAGCTCTCCGAATCCTTTAAAAAGGATTTCAGATGCCGACTGTTGTTAACAGAATCAGGTATATGCAAGTGTCCACCACTCATCACTAGGCCTGGACATTAACTGGACATTCCTGCACTAAACATTTCAGCAAAATTTTAGGATGCCAACCAGCTTATTATTACTTCAAGACACAAACTTCAACCTGACCTGCCATTTTTTCAGTTTAAATTTTATCCCCTGGAATTGATAACCAGGCTTTCCAGACTCACTCTGCTTTTCAGTCAAATGTCTGAGCACACATTGAAATGAGATGAAAAACAACAACAACCCCCCAGCTGTTACTATCTCAAAGGCAGGAAACCTGCACCACTTACCTGGAAATTGTTGTACTTGTACAGTGTTCCACCAGTGTACATTGTGACAAGGCCCATGGAGGCTACATCTACGTACTGATTTGGGAAGAGGAACAAATTCACAGAGCAGCCATTGGCCACACAATCCCTGGCTAAGGCCTCATAATTTCCCTGGGGCTGGAAGAGGGTCTGCACAGGAATAAAAAATACAAGTGCCACCACATTAGGTACTAGTCACAACACAAAGGGCCAGACGAAGACAAAAGGATGAAGTGGAAGTTTGAAGTGAGGCATGGCTACCATCAAAAATATGCTTCCCCTCTCCATGGAAGCAGGGAACACCTCAGTATATATTCTTGGAGAACCCATCACTACAGAGGCATTGTATAACCAAACACATTTGTGTAAAAGTAAATGAAAACATATTGGTGCCCTATTAGAGAAATGCAGTGTAATAGCAGTCCCCTCTTAGCTCAGAGCAAAAAATACCTTTTCTTTGTCTGTATTGAGCAGTTTTTTGTCATCTCTGTTTTTCAGCTTCCCTGGTGCTTCCGCAGTTGGCAGTGAAGAGTGGAAGATGAACAATCTCCCAGCACATTCTGCAGCCTGTTCCAAAGACAACACGCTGATTACTGCAAGGTTAACAGGCCCATACTCACACACTGGGGGGGTCTCAGAGAGCAGTGGGGGCTTTCTGCAAGCTCACTGGAGGTCAAGAATTCATTTCCACACTCAGAGCCTGAGGGAATAAGGCCCCAAACAAAGAGGGGCTTTTCTGTCAGTCACTAACAGGCCAGCACACAGGTCTGCTGTGGCATTCTGGGAAACCAGAAAATCTCTCTGCTATGGCAAAAACCCAATTGAAGACAGCACCTGATTTTTAAGATTGCTAAAATTTCACCCTTTGTATTTCAAGAACAGTTACTTTTCATGACAAATGCCAGTTTCTTCAGTTCCTTTTAAGAAACCTTCTGCTAAAACATGGAAGACTTCCCAAACACCTGTTTATCCTGATATGCCTCAGGAATTATTGCTACTGGTTTGACAAAACTTCTAAAATATACATATTATTAACAAAATCTATTTCTTCTTTTTAGACAAGAACTGTTTTCTTGAGCAAAGTTATATGCAGATGACTAATTCAAAATGAAAATCCATACAAATTTTAACTTAAAAGTACTGAGCTAAATAAAAAGCTTCATTAAGAGCTTCTTTCTTTTATAGCCATCATCAAAGGATATTTACAATTATGGCCCTTAAATTTGTTTTGTAGAAGTCAAGTATTAAGAAAAAGCATTCAGATGTGTTTTGCACACACACTTGCTGGCAGTATGAATAAATAATAAGAAAACAGGTATTAAATCAATATATAAGAATCAGATTTGAGAAATGTTAATTTTTGTTTCGACAAATTTATGTACTCATGCTTTACTCATACGAAGCTCACAGATAAATAAACCATTTTAAAGCACCACTGGCTGTACTCTGCCCCTACAAATCTTGTGGTGAACCAGGGTGGGGTGCATTTAACTGGCAACGCTCCATGCAAATGTCAGCACTTCAGGGGATCTCTTGGACACACAGAAAGCAGCAGGGCAGCACCTTGGCCTGTGGATTCCCTGCCAGCTGTATCCAAGCTGGGAGAACTGACAGTTAAACAGAGACCCTCCAGTCATGGCCTGATTTGGTCACAATCAGTCATAAATATCCTGTTTTGCACAAGACATATTGCAGAAGCAAGAGAATAACCAAAGCGAAGTCTGATATTATTATTATTATTATTAGACCGACTTTCCTGCCCTTTTCTCACACGTGTGAGGGCTGGGTATCTGTGCAAACACAAGAGCATTGATTTGTTCCATTGTAACTAAACACATCACATTTCTCTTAAACACTGAACAAGAAACTGACTCGTGCTCCTCATCTTCTCCTAAACATCCCTCTTACATGGAATAGACTCTAGGGACTGGTTTCCCTCAACAAGAACATCTGGGAACAGATGTTATGCTTGTCAGTTCTTATTTTGACTAAAGCAGTTCAAAGGTACTGTTAGAACAACGGAACATTAGTGCTGGAAACAATCATTGACCTCTTATCCCCTAATTTCCCATTGTGATGGGACTGGCTTTTAGCAATCCCAATTTCAAGCTGCTTCTCTGACAGAGAGCAATGTTCTAACCTTCAGTGCCTCCATGCCAGCCTGGATAACGGGAGCAAAGATGGTCTCACTCTCATTAGTGTCTGCAAACAACTCTGGAATCTGGTCCAACAAGCTATGGAAGAGAAAGGATCAGTGTCTCAACTGGTCAGTGTAGGGTAATCCCCAAACATACCTTGTAACATACCAAGACTTCACACAGGAAGATATTTTTAGTGAAAATTTATCGTGCAAAAAATAACATACATTTTCCTTACTCAATTTCTTAGGATCCCAGACAGAATAAAAGAAAAGACACATTTTTTTAATTCTATGAGATGCATTATTTCAAAGCTTGTAACCTAAAAGAAGATGCAATGAATAAAAAATAGCTAACCATTAAGTATTCTGTTGTGCAGTAAGGACTTCAGAGTTCTAAGATCATATCCAGGTGCACATGATGTGCACTGCAAGAGGGAAACCACAACATGGCTCAGAGCC
This sequence comes from Rhipidura dahli, assembly GCA_013399225.1. NCBI lineage: Eukaryota > Metazoa > Chordata > Aves > Passeriformes > Rhipiduridae > Rhipidura > Rhipidura dahli. The sequence goes on along the minus strand of VXAC01001189.1, from coordinate 176,767 downwards.
ACACCCCCTCCCAGTTCGGAGGCAGCATAGCTGCAGGTGGTTTACACCTGGCCTACATAAACTTTCCAGTTCATCACTGGGGGGCTGTGGCTATTGCTTTTTCATTGCCTCTTAGGTGAAAGCACAGGGCTTGAAGCACAGGGCTTCTGAAGTATTTCAGTGGATACCTGAATGCCCCAAAACCCAACTGACTAGAAGGCATAATGCACATCGTAAGCATTCACATCTTATTCTCATGAAGTATTATTGTACTTTACTTGGTAACAACTGATCGGGATTCCTCAAAGTCAACAAGGAAACCATCCAGCAAAGGAACAAAAACTTCTGCCACATCCGTGACCACCATCATCTGAGGCTGAGCTAAGCTGCTTTTTACATTGAAGAAGTGAAGGACCTTGTTATAAGTAACAAAACCAACTCGAATTGCTGAGGATTCTTCTTGCTCTTCTCTGTAAGAAAAACAAAACCCAACTGTGGTTATAATTCTGAAATCCTGATCTTGCAATAAAAGCATTCCTTTGACATGCAAGGCTGCTCTCTGATCATTATCTGTACTGGGAACCACAAAGCAAACAACAACCAAGCAGATGTAATGGCCTCAATTTTTGCCTTAGGTCAAATTTAAACACCCTGATAAAATCAACTGCTCTACTGGTTTGGTTTTTTTGTTTTTTTTTTTTCTAAGTTATAAAGTTACATCAACTCTATCAATGGTGCATCCCATTCAAACAGTCAAAAATCCCAAAGATGAAGAAGAAACCATGTTGACATCATAACATGGGAAAGAGAGAATAGGACAATTAGTTATGGAGCTTGATGAGGAAAAAGTACTATTCAATTTCTATACATACAGCACCTTCCTACTTCGAAAAGAAGCATCCACATCATCCCAGCCCTGAAGGTATAACACATCAGGCGTTCAGGACCTTTATTCCAGATATTGCTCTTAACAGTGTCAGCCTGCACTGTCCCACTTCAACCAAGTTCTATCATTGTTTTAAAGATCACCTTTAAACAGTCAATTACCTCTGTAGCTCACACAGTGTTTAGTTCTTTTTAAAGCCTCACAAGGAGAAACCTGACTCATATGCACAGAAATGCATTCAAATGGTTTTTGGTTGTTTTGGTTTTTTAATTATGTACCTAAAAATCATAATTGCACAACTCTATCTGATTTTCTGAGCTCATAAGCACAATTTCTATAAACATCTTTCTCAGTATTTCTCAAAATACAGCCAGGGATGGGGTTCTGATTTGGAACATGGGTTTGGAAACATCTGCTCTAAAATTTCAGCAGGCAAGGACTTTTTGTGGCACAGATTTCTTTGCTACCCCACGTCCTTCCTCTCAAAGACAGAAGATGAGGGTGAATTCCCTGCAGAGAGATTTTCCCTCATGTGGCAACAGCAGAATATTTCTGCAGGTGTCTTTGTCCAGCAACACAAAATGAGCATATCGTGACCTCTGTGTCTAAGCAACATAGTAAAATTTTCACCACAAATTTTGGTGGAATGTCTTATGCTTGTCTTCTTTTGAATTAATATTGTTTAAGACAACAGACAAGCCTGAGGAAACTGAAGGGCCTGGCTTTCCCTATTTCTTTTATTGCTTTTTTCAGTGGACATGAAAATCTTGGCCCAAATTATTTCACAGCAGATCTCAGCAGAGTGCTGGTGAGAAGGAGGAATATGTCTCTTTTGTGATATGGGTATACTTGCTTTCATTCCTGCTCTACTTGCCCTAGTCAAGTTTCCAAACTGTCAAATGCTTTTTGTTACTCCACTCATGCCTCTTATTTTCTTCAGAAGAAATGAAGAAATCCTGATAGAAAGCTCTGAGAGATATTCAGGATAATATCAAACACTTGTGTCTCCAGTGTAATCTTGAGTGAAAAACTACTTGAAAGATGGCCTTACATGGGCATCTGATAAACTAAAGCCTCACCCTGGACAGGAATTTCTTTCCGGTACAAGGATCCCAGAAGGCCATAAGGAAAAAGATTTTTAACATATCCCAGACTGTCCCAAGGATATCATCTCCCACCCTTCCTCACACTTCTCTCTCCATTTCTTAAGTCTGTTCTCCCTCTGCAAGCATTGTTATTTAGAACTCATTTTCTTTCTGGATGTTCTTTTTTTTATAAACCTCTATATGCAGACAAGAAACATCTTGTCTACTTCCTTTTTCAGTCTTTCACTGCTCTCATTTCACTACATGTCTGTGTTATTTAAACTCTATTGAAAACTACGCTAATACACTAAAAACTATACTAAACTACATTAAAATAATGCACTACCAATAATCTTGACCAGTAGCAGTACTATTGCTGTGTATTTCATGCTCACAAAGCACATGTGCTCTATTTCATAAAATGGGTGTTGCCTAAGATTTGCTCTCCTCTCAGATACAAACCAGACAGAGAAGTCTCACAGTGCAGCAAGAAGCTTTAAAAGTTTTGCTAAACAACAGTAAGAGCTAGAGAGACAAGCCACCAACACTATGGCTTTAGAGAGACTGGCTACTCCCGAGTATTCTGGTTTGGATTCGAGTATTCCTGTTTAATTCAATGGGAAAAGCAGGACTGCAGTGAACACAACTGCAGCAAGTGAAGTCAAAGCTACGAGCTGTGACTGAGCTGATATCACCACTAGAGTTCACTGCAAGTAAGGAAAAGAATGCAAGCTCCACATGCAGTAGCTTGACAGATTCTTTCTGTTCATACAGTAAGCCCAGGCATCCAAGCGTAAGAATTGCCAGCAGTGTTAAAAACTAACATTTGGTCGCTATCACTCCAAACATTGCTGTACTGCAAATGTGGACATTTTCCATAGCTTGCTTTTGCCTTTCAGCATGCAAAGCTGCACGAGGAGTGCAGTGTACTGAGTTAAGGCACGCACACTAATGTCTCTACCTTGGAAGTTTATCTAGCAGAGTCTTCAGTTCATCACATATGAGTTTCACTAGGCCACTCTTTATGTTTCTGTATGATACATCAATCATGAAGATAAAAGCCGGTGGATTTGGAGGCTTCTTGTCCTACACAGAAAAAAAAAAAAAAAAAAAAGACCATTCACAAGGAAAATTAGACAGTGTCCTGTTATGAGGAAAAAACTTAGAGGTGGTACCATAAGGCAATGTAAAGACAGTGTTCATTTGTTTGAAAAATGCTGTTAATTGTGAATAGTAACTATTGCAGAAAGCTGACATTTCTTGGGTAAAGTCCAGCCCTGGAACAACACATTATCACTGGAAAACAGCATCCTAACAGAATAAAATATCTAAAGGGTAACAGTTCATTAGGTAAGATGATGCACAAACTTTTCTGTTGGAATTCAAGTGTTTAAACAGATTTGCCTTTTGGCTTTTTCCTGTACCCCTGCTTTCCTTTGGGAGTTCCTCTTATCCACAGTGTAAGTGGCATACAGATCGTGCATACACTACTGACACAAGTTTCTGTAAGTAAGAAAAACTAAGAGGAAGGTTTGTTTAAAAAAAAGGTAATGCCAAGACATGTACCTACAAAGTTAATATGAAATGAGCCGAGCAAGAGTAAACATCACACTCCTTAAAATGAGTTTTCCTAATTCCCATTAAATGAGTAGTAGTCATTATTTAGTGTCAGATTCAGGACAGATTTTTCATTATACTGTTCCACTGCCTTCACATAGAGTTTTGACCTCTTATACAAATTATACTTGTTAAACTAAACCCTAGAAAAATTTCATTTAAGAAAAATTCATCTAACCCTTGAATTATGACTAATCCTTAGTCCCTAGCAAACTTTAAACTAAACTAGACATTATACCCTTGATCTCACTCATTTGACTCATGTAAATCAGGATTATTTCCAGGGAACCAAAACCAGGCAGTATTACTGCACCAAAAACTGCTTCTAAACTCCTGTATCAGAACAGCATTTAAAAAGAATCTCAGCCTAAGTTCTGACAAATATATGGCAGAAACGAGGACTTGTGGCTCTCACCACATCCGCTTAGCAGGAGTACAATAATGCAAACCAGCTGGGATTTGTTAACATTTTTTGTAGCTGTTCATCCTTGTCATTTGATAAGCACATAAGGAAATGACTTCTCAATTCTGGTCGTGAACTGAATTTATAAAAGAAGGGAACCTCTGCAACTTGGAGCCAAATGAAAAGTGAATTACAAAATAATGCTAACTTCTGTAACATTTAATGACTTTGCATTTCCAGCACAGATTGGTTCCAGCAGAGTGCTATTTTGTAAGGGATTCTTTTTTGTAACATTACAGTAAGTCTGTGGATGCATCTTTGTAGCAAGCAGGCAGACCATACTGGCTAACCTCTCAAGGAAACTCCCTGATTTAAGTTATGTAGCAGAAGTTGAGGCTTCAGAATTTGATGGAGCTGCACTGGATGTACACTGAGTGTCCCACACCGTATTTCCACAATACCTCATTACAATTCTCTCCTGTTTTGGGGTTTAACACAGGTTTCAATCAAATCTTCCAGATTAACTCGTAGATCTCACTGCATTTTGGAGCAGTGCTCTAGTACGCAAGCAGAGCCAAACCTTTTCCTTTCCTTCATACCAGCAAAAATTTGATGGTCTGAAGAAGTTACTGGTAGCTACTTCAAGATTTTGTAGGACCCAGTTACCTTTTCTAACCTTATCATGGTTCCACTCACAGGAAGAAAATTCTGCCTAATTCCAGCAAGAAGAGAAAAATGCCCACACGGCGGTCAGGTGAAGTCACACTTGTAGTTTTGTAAAATGAGCTGAAGTTTTAAAAGATTAAGTAATTTATGTTTTCAGAAGTATCAAATATAGTTCTGTAATAAAACCAACTATAAATATTTAGAGTAACATGAGTGGGCTCTGGATTGAGTTCTTGAGTGAGTTGATTTAAGGAGAGAGAACCCATTCCACTGTAACTTACTGGTCACAATACTAAGAAGACTCTTGCCAGGAATGGATTACAAGGTCAAATTCCCTTGCGAAGGTTTTGGGTATTGGGAAGGCAATTTAGGCATGTGTCTGTCTTCAAAATTACTAGAAGACATACATCTGAAATGCAACAATGCACCAGAATTTCAAAGATATCCCCAGAACAGTGCAACACACTGGGTAGGATCAAACACCTGCCTCGCTTTAAGACTGGTGATCCATGATTTTGCTGCACTGCTTGTTATTCTTACTTGCTTGTCTCACACTCTGCAGCACAAAAGAACGAAACACGGTATTCTCCACACCTACCCATATTTCCTAGAATATTCCTGGAAGTTTATACCCATCTTACAAGTGCATTTAAGTATTTGAAGGAGCTTGTTGGTTTTGCCCTAACACTGCCCACTGGTTTGCACGCTGGCAACACTCACTCGGCAATAATCCGAAGTAGCCACGTATTCGTACGATCCCAGGGACAGCTCCGGCCTCTCGTAGTGGTCTATCCGCCGGCCCATGTGGTCCAGGTGTTGGAAGAAGAATGGGGGGACTACAAGCCAATTCAAGAACAGGGCAAAACATTTATAACTGGGGAAAGGGGGGAACAACACAACCAATTCTTTTACACTCCAAAGCAGTAAGAAATCAAGTGGGTTTGCACCAACAATTCACACGGAGCTAGTCTCATGGTTGCTCAATGAATACATATTCAGAATGGCTATTTTTCACATTTTTGCCTACAAAAGTGCTCGTGTGTCTGAGTGAGGGGAATATCAACCTAATTTCTTTGCCATTTTTAGTCCTTATCAAAGATTTTTTTTTTCTAAGTGCTTTCTGACTTGGATAAAAGACACTGTACTAATACCAGCATGATTTAAAATGCTACTGCAACTTAAATGTCTTTTGTAAAGTGTTCCCAGTGCATTTAAATTTCCCTTTATGAGAGTTTAAATTGTTAACAAACTATGAAATTTATTATCTGCTATGGCTGCACAAACATTAGAGCTGCAGGCAGAAAAGCAGTTGGACTGAGTCTGACAGGGTTCATGTCTCAGAGTTGAAAAGATGACTGTATTAGGGAAAGCACTATGTGATCCAGCTGAGGAAATCCAGCTTGATACAAATGTCTAGAAAGGCTAGTTCTGGCAAAGATTTGGGATTTCGCCAAGAGCACAAGAACAGTTATGAGTCACATGCAGCACACTTGAACAAATATGGCATGGTATCTTCTGTGAAAACCAACACTTGTCACAGCAAGATTAATAGCTTATTTAACCATTGCACCCACAGTCATGCACAGGATGAAGCTAACAGGGGTCTAAATATTTGCTTCTTGCTGTATATTTGCATTTCTTGAAGAAATTAATGTTTGCTTTCAGCACAAAAATTGCTTTCAATTAACAACACAAGCAGTTCTGTATCCTATGTTGTCATAAAATTTTTAAAATAAAGTTTCGATCATACCAGACTGAACTTCATGAGTCAGCATTATTTTTCATACATTTAAAAAAAAAAACTCTAATGAACAAAGGTTTCCCTCTCCTATTCTTGGGAAGTGGTGTTGTTTTTTTTTAATTTGTGAAATAAGCCTGCATCTCCCTAAACTATTTTTTAATCAAGTCAGGAAAATAAGTTTAGGGATACAGTTTCTTTTTAGTCTTATGGAATCTGTATGAATGCCAGATTAGAGGAACACCACTTACCATCATTTATACAGCTACAGAATGCACACTGATACCTCCTGCCACCTTCAATGAACTGCATGAAGGGACACATGTAAGCTTTGCAGCGGTTGCACCGGATGGGTCCAGTCTCCCCATGGTTTACAAGATAAAGAGGTGTCTGTAGAGGAAGAGGTAACACAGAGAGAGCAATGTAAACACGAAACCAAAGAGAGCGAGAAAGAGTTAATTCAGAATTACCTCCTGTTAGAAATCACCTGATTAAGAGATCATTTATTGTTCAGCACTCACACAAAATCTGTTGAGCCCTGGAGATCCCCTCAGGGAAGCTAAATTTACAAGTTCACAGTATTCTGATGTTTATCAGAAAAATCATAAGGATTCGGACCCGAACCCTACAATGTTTTGCAAGCATTGGAACTTTAGGGCTTCAGGCTGATTTTCTCCAGCAAAGGGAAATTTTTACAGCTCACTAAGAGAAATCTGCTCGAGTCAGGTCTTTTGCCTTCTCTGTCAGATTGAGCTTTTCCTGAAGAAATCTACTGCTGCTCATCAATTGCCAAAGGGTATTTGCTGAGAAAGCTTCTAATATTTTGTTCTAAATGCTGCCTCCCATGCTGCCTTGTTACATGCTACACTCCGGTTTAAATTATTTCAGGGTCACCAGCTAGAGGGGGAGATTTAGGAGAAATACTAATATTTATTGAAGGAAAGTACACACAGCAAACAAGTACAGTACCTCAGGCACTTGTCAGTTTAATTGCACTGACCATGCTTGCTTACAGCCCCTGCCAAAACCCACAGCTAAGGGAAGACATTTTCCAGATGCCTCTTTCCATAAAAACTGCAGCAATTGAAGGATTCCTGTGATTATTCTTGAAGTTAGGAAAGTCATACTTGAAAGCATGACAGAAATGGAAGTTTGCTCAATTGTTTGTGAAAAACTATTTTTTAAAATTTTTATTCTTACTCCCTTCATCCCCAGCTAAAAATCTCAAAAGATAAGAATAAGAAATATCCAGAGTTTGGCCACAGCAGATCCCTACAAGAAGAAATATACTGACAATGCCTGTCAATGCTAACACATCACACTAGTACCTTTTTTTTTTCTTAATAATTATTCTGTCTTTTCTTAAGGAATGGGTATATTTCATCTATTATATCATTAGATGGTATCATAATATCTAGTATTTTTCTTTTACTGCTGCATAAGGATGCATTTTGCCAAGGATTTTCTACATACAAGTAGATTTTTACTTCATGGGTTTTAAGTGCTCCCTCCTGCTCCACTGAGATATTCTTTTACTTTGTGTTCTTTCCTCTTTGCAAATGAGTTTAACCCAAATTAACGAATAATGCCAGCTGGCAAATACCACGGTCATTTTTCAGACATGAAAGCCTTGGCTATGAAACTTGCTCATCAGCCACAATGGCTTAATAAGGTTTAAAAGTTCTGGGTTTTGTTCATTACTTGGCAATTTTCTGATTATCATTCTACTGTATTAGTTTAATGAGACCTGGATCTAGTTTGCAGTCACTATTACCATAATATCTGACCTGGTAGGGAAAAACCCAAGACTAAACCAACTCCTCATGCATTAATACACATCCATTCAGTAACTGTAAACCTTGGTTTGATATATTTAAAGATACTCAAGAAAAATTACCCCCAAAATGTTCACATTTTGATGCACCAAAATTAATACTTTCACATAAAAGGCATGAACAATAACAATAAAAAAATGAATGCTGTGAAGTTCAGAGCTGCCGTATCTGCATTCTTACACATATGCAATAAATTACCTTATTGAAGACAAAAAAATTAAAAGAAAAAAAAAAACCAAACCCATTAAATAAGCCAACCAAAAATGTATGTGACAGAATTAAGGAGTTCGTCTAACGAAGAACAATTTTTTTAAAAAAGCCCTATTTGTACCCTTACTGATTCATTAATTTGTACCCTTACTGATTTATTAATTTCTGAAAATAAAGGGTATTTACCTTCTAGTGTTTTCTTTAAATATTTTAAAACTTTACATCAATAATGAACACATTTACTGAAAAACCTATCTGTATGATAATTTCAGAATAAGAACTCAGACCAAAACCATCAAAAATCCACTTCTTGATGTGAACAACACAGTTGTGAAAGAAACTTTATCTCCAAAAAGCTGCAATCTTTCAGTGCACTTCACTGTAGAACCAGACATCCCACCACCACATCAAGAGAAAGGAATTTCTTTTTCAGTGTGTCAACTGCTATTGCACTTCCAAACATCAAAGTAATTTCTGTCAAGGTAAAATAACTTCTAAAAAAGGAGTAGATTTCTGGGGGAATGTACAAAGGTAAGCAATAGTGTGCATGCAAAGAGCCCTGAGTTTAGATTAATGATACAAAGAAGCAGAATAGTAAAAAAAAAAAAAACAAACAAAAAACCAGCGGTACTGAACGGCAAAGTCTTGTTTGCTGTGCTCCACTCTCTGTAGATGTCACTGTGCACCAGAAGAAAAAGCAGAGACCTCTATGTTCCCACTGAAATCAGTGGCAAACTCTCACAGGAGGAAGGGAATGGGATACAATTAAAAAACAGGTTTTTAATTTTTTTTGGCGGGGGTGGGGGGGGTGTTTTGTTTTTTTTTAAGTAAATGCAACACTCCTGTTTCTTTTGCCTTTCTACCTAAAAAGTACCAGCATTTTCTTCCTCTCCTCTTTCAGAAAGAATCAGTTTTGCTGAGAAGCACAACATTGTGATTTCAGGTTAAAGCTAAGGAAGATTGGGCAGGAGATGGAAAATGCTGCAAGGGACCTGTACAAACTTTAATTTTGCTGGAACATTGAGGCCCCACTGAAGTGTTAGCCCTGAAAGTTGATCTGATAAACCGTAACTTAACCCCAAATATAGCTGCAAGAGGAGTTTTATTTTGGAAATATTTCATCTCTCAGGAGTCAGAAAAGTATCACAAAGCAACAGACAGACATTGGTGGCACAGCTCCAAGATAAAACACACCCATAAAAATTTCCAAAGGGACTGTAACCTGCACTTTAAAGTCTGACAAAGCTGAATTTCTATTGCTTGCTATAAAAATGAAGTCCTGACACGCTCCTGAGGGTGATGCCTGCAAACTATCACCATATTCATATTGGAGGATCTGGACTACAGCTGCAAATTGTAAGCGTACGAGTAAGGACTGTGCTAAAGCTCCAGATCATCATGGCACAGCTCTGGGAAAGCATTGTAGAAAGACAAATCCTAAGTGAGAGATCCTCTGGAGAACAAGAGAGGCACATAGAGATACTGAAGAAAATGAGCCATTTCTCAGACAGCAAAATAAACAGATCAGCATCTCTATCACACCCTTACAGTGTCAGCAGTGCTTCTAGAGTTGTTACTGACAGTTACATTGATGCAAATCAAGTCACTAAAATACTCCTGTGAGAATTCAAGATGTGCTATAAAACATAACTTTGTAACAAACAAAGGAGAATGCTTTGTCCAAGTGTGGCACCACTGCCCCAAGAAAATGTTGTGTTTAATTAGTACAGCAAAAAGATGACAAAAAACTCCTCTGGATCATCAAAGAGAATTCTGAAATATAACACTGATGTTTTTGGAAAAAAACTAGGTCATGAACCAAAGTGTCTCTGTTTCCTAGCACTGTTGAAGGGGTTTGTTTTCTTTTATTCTATCATCATAGATTGCTTTTGAGAAAGATTAACCAGTCTACAAATAATCCCTTGGTTTTGAGTTGCTTTACTGATTCACATTAAAACGTCAAGAAAGCATTTCCCTTTGTGATGTTCCCACTGTCTTTTATCAGAAGCCATTCCCTCTGAAGGCAGGAGTTATTTCGCCTCTTCTTGGTTTTCAGATGTTGAACATGCTCAGCCTCCTCAGCTGATGACTCAGGCCAATTTGGACTATCTCCTCTGCAAGGTTCACAGCAGGTTCAAGTATTTTGCGTACCACGCGTCTTTTCCATCAATTTCCTTGGTTGCTTGCAAGACTGCAGCAAGACTAAAGCATCATCCACATGATGCAGGGTCTCCTGACTCTATCCTGGTTTTCACAGACCACATAAAAATGCCAAAAGCATGTTCAAACCTCCTCGCTCAAAGCCCCTCCAGGCCCCAGGCTGCACATTCCCCTGCATACACAGCACTGAGAAACACACCATGGTACAGTAGCTGAATTTCAAGTAATGAATTTCAAGTCCCACTGCATGTGGGATATGATCCAGCGTGTAGGAAAATAAACAGAAACTCATTATAGGTTTCTCTGTATCATACCATAGCCTATTCCTGAAATCCTAACTCAGCATTCCCTTTTTCAGGGAATATTGCAATTAACTGAACAGAGGTGGCAGCGTGAAGAATGTAAATACAGATTACACTCTATTCAACGTGAGAGGAGGGATTCTTAAAAGTTTGAGGATGAGGGGAAAATACATGTAATAATGGTAAAATGTTGATGTAAAGAAATACCAAACTAGTTAGCCTACTTCTTTAGAACTCCTGTATCCTACAGGTGACAGAATGAGAGGAAGAAAAAAAAGGAAAACAGTTTGCTACCCGTGCTTGAGAGAGGCACCCCAAGTTCTGCTGGTCATGACCCCAGGGTGGGAGTCCCAAGCACTGAACAGGGCAGTGCTCTGCAGCACCTCTCAGCCTTGCAGTGCTGACTGCTCTCTGGATGCAGGGACACGCTGTATCTCGAGGGAAGGCCAGCAGCCAGCATTAACTGATGACAGAAGCAGAAGCGTGAAACTGGCTAATCAAGAAACTGTGCTGCACAACACACTTCCACAATGTTAGCACTTGAAACCAACCAGCTCTCAATCAGACCTGCCTCAGTCCAGTCTACCCTCAAGCCAGCAGGAGTGGGAGCTGCTGCAGAGGCACAAACACAAGGGAAGAACAAGGGCCAGACATAAGGAGTGCCCTAGGACAGCACTGCTGCTGCTGTTAGCACCCCTGATGGTGATAAGCACATGTTAAATCACATGCCAGGGCTGAAGTTCATGGCTGTACCAATCCACAGCTCCACTTCCCACCTTATCAGTACCACAGGTGGTCCAGCACTGCAGTCCTTGTTTGAGACTTTTAGGCAAGATTGTTACACTGGCTGTAACACCACTGAAAAGTTACCCAGGCAAGGTTCAAAAAGCTTCTATAAAGACATGGTAAGTAATAATTCCAAGGGATTAGCTTTACTGGTCATAAGATTTTCACATTAAAATTATAAGTTGGATTTTCAGTGATGTGATCTCCATCTGGCTTACTTGACAAAACCAAAACAGAACTCTTAAAGACACCTCATGTAGGTATGATTTCTGGTTTTTGGCAAATCACTGCAGGAAAGTTCTAGAGAATCTTTAAAATGTCAGACTGAATTTGGGCACTAAATATTGATTTCCTAACAGGCCCAGTCTCTTATTGTTGGTGCTGTATGGTCCTATCAAAGTAAGTTTATCCTCTCACAAATTTTTTTTAAGATGGCTAAATAAATTATAAACCTAACACCACAATTTAAAACACAGGCACAGCCTGTAAAACACAAAGATAATGGGTTACTTGGGACATCAATTCTGTTTTAACAAGTCCAAAACCATTTAATGCAAACAAAGCTGTGACCACTTCTATATCCCTAGGACAGGCAATAAAGCTGCACTCCAAACAGTCTTTATGGAACATGCAGCTCTAGGTTTAGAGAACAACTATTTCAGTTTATATGTGAATTTAAGTGTGGTATATGACCTCTGAAGCAACACTCTCCTATATGAAATTCTGTATTAGAACATTATCAGTGTTATTCACGTCTTCACAGCAATAACAAAACCAAAACCCCACTTCGGATTTCAGATCCATTTTGGCCAGCTGGGCTATCAGCAACTTTGTGGGCCAATGAGATGTTGGAATTTTTTTCTTTATACACACACACACACACACACACATATATATCAGTGGACAGACAGATGTGTGTATATATGCACAATATATTTTATCAGCATATGAGAGAAAAACAATTGCTGACCTAAGATCATGCATGAAAATCTAATGAGCGAAAGGTTTCCTTCCTTCTCAAAACCAGAGCTGTTTCTCTTTTGTTAAAAGACATTACTGTGACTTTTTAAACTGACTACTCATGTGTGCATTCCTGAGAACTTTCACAACAGGAACTGGCTGGTTCCTACTTTTACACAGCCGAATATATTAAAGAAAGAAACTTGAATTAGAAAAAAAAGCATAGAAATGTTTAGGAGTATTTTAATTGGAGATGGAAAGAATAGTTCTGCTTATAAGCCTTTCCTGGACGATATTTATAAGTAAACATGCTTCTAAGGCTAATTAATATATTTCCACTGAAATCAGAAAGAACTGGGCACAGTTAAAGTGTCATTCTGCATTCCCAAGCCAACTAGAGCGAGCCAATTGCCACAGGAGAACTTAGAAAGTACAAGGAGAATTTTTGCTATGTGAACAAAAAGCAGCACTGAACAACTTCACCTCTGTAGCAAGGACATTTGGGATGAGTTTAATGCCCTTTATAAAAGTCAAGTTCTTTCTAGGATGGTCGTTTTGAAGGTCAATAGTAAAACTAACTGTTACTTCACAAATACCACATCAGGTCAGAATGTTCCCACTCTGAGTCTCCCATCCATGAATACTTTTGTTACTCTGATAGCTGGGATGCTTCAAGCAGACTCCAGAACTTTCAAACATTAATAATACTTGTACGTGACTTGCAACTACCCTCCTCTCTTTTATTAGCACAGCTGAGTGTCACAACTGCGTGGAACTGAGTTATGGCAGTGTGCTGCTTTGGGCTGGGTAGAGTTTGTTTTCCTTACAGTGGCTGGAATGGGGCTGTGTTTCGGATATGTGCTGAACACAGGGATGGTAACACAGAGATGTTTCTGTTCTTGTTGAGCAGGGCTCACCCAGGGCCAAGGCCTTTGCTGCTTTCTGTCTGGCCACGCTGTGAGGAGACTGAGGGTGCACAGGAGGCTGGGAGGAGACAGAGCCAGGAAAGCTGACCCCAACTGACCAAAGGGATATTCCAGACCTATGGCCTCATGGTCAGTATATAAAATGGGGACGCTTGGAATGATGGTGTTTGTCTACCCAAGTCACCATGACTGTGGTGTGGCCCTGCTCTGCTGGGGATGGCTGAACACCTGGCTGCCCATGGGAGGTGTGAACCAGTTCCTTGTTTTGCTTTGCCAGTATATTGGCTTTTGCTTTCCCTATTAATCTTTGTCTCAAGGGATAAGATTTCCAGCTTTAACCCTTCCCATTCTCTCCCTGACCCCACTGGTGGGGGAGTGAACTGCCTGGGGCTGAAGCATGACATGAGGAAAGGAATCCTGTGAAGGACAGACCTGCTCCATCGATCCACACTCGAGGGCTGAGGAGACATGACGTGTCTCTACCTTAGCAAGCACTTAAACTTCTGTGTAATGACACACTTTACATGGTGGCATCCAAAATACAACACTGCATAATATGCATAGATAAGTAAAATACATGTAAACTGGAAATGCAAGAACAACTCCAATTTAAAAAGCAAAATACAAACTTTTCTCTGGAACTTACTCAATACCAGTGTGTTCTGACTCTCTGAAGTTTCCAAGGAATAGATCAATAGTCCAAGTGATTTTTAACCTGACTTAAGTCATTTTTGTTGGCAGAACAAATTATCAGTGTTATTGGCCAGCTAATTAAATGGATATAACTATTACTTTTTATTTCCCTTTCATACATACTGCTGCCTAGTTAGATTTTTCTTCTGCCATTACAAATCTGAAGGACAGTCACAGTCTCCAACTTACTAGAAACTAATTACCACATCCTTATAAAGGCTTCTTTTCAGTCTAAATTTCAAATCTGTATAATCAGGAACTCTGATTACAATATAAGTAAGATTTATATAAATGTCACATTTTCAAGTCACTGTCCTCATCTCTATCGGAATGACATCCTTACCATAACAACAGCGGTGCAGGGACCAACATACCACAGAAGTATTTTAAAGGGTACATTTTAGGACTGTTTTTCAATGTACACTAAAACCAAAAAGACACAAGAAAGTAAATCAGAAAATCTGCTTCAATTACAAGAAGCTCTGCTGCAAAAGCCATTGCTAAACCTGACTCTGAATGCTCATTCTAGCTACAGAGTATAGTTACAGGCTAACAAAAAACTTTCTCCTCGATGATGAAGTCTTGGGAAGCAATCCAATTCCAAATGATTTACTACCAAATGCAGGCTAGCACAGGGCATACTCCATAAAGGAAGTCTCATCTAATACAGGATTTATGCACCTCTAAATTAGGCATCGTGAAACCAAGCTTACAGGCACTGACCTCCAGAGTGGTATAACACTTTCTGGGTGAAGCACCTGGAGATGCTTGAGAGTTCAGGGCTCTCCACACCATACATGGCAGAGTCTGGCACCTCAGAGGAGCTTAGCAAAACCCCCACACATTAACCTGCCACTAGTTAGTCAAAAAAATTAAAATAAAATAGCTTTGACAGTGCAACAAAGTTTGTCCTGCTCCAAGCAGACTCAGAACTACAAACCCAAAGTCTCAGTTCTCTCCCAAATGAGAGCACCAACAAGGTGCATTGGAAATGGTTTAATACCTGGGCAATGTGTGTTTAGACTCACACAAGCATGATATACAGCAACATGTATTAAGGTACATCACATATGCAGGGCTTCTACTCCTACCATGTTTTAGAACAAACACAGTAACCTTAGGACATGGACAAAATCATTCTCTGCTGGATCTTGGACAATCTAGACACCAGAACACACACAAAATAATCAGTACAGACAGCATGACAGAAGTGTCAACAGTATCTCTTGCAGAACCTTTTCTTCAAACAATTTCCTTGAAACTATTACCTTATAAGTTTTATGGACAATTTTAGTGTCTAACATGGCTCTTGTGGAGGGGTGTCATGACAGAGATTATTCAATTCAGTCAGGAGTCAGCCACCACACAGATGCATGACCTAGTTGATATAATGTAATCCTTTTGAAGGAAGAACCTTTCAGTAGAATCCCTCGTTAAAAGCTCTTAAATTAGCCAAGCTCTCAGGCTCTATGGGGTAACAGCCCCCTGTGAATAAGTAACCAAATAAAAGACAGAAATCAAAGGGTAAAACTCAAATGATGGCTTTTTACAGTGGGTAGATGTTATCAGCAAGCACCTCAAGGATCTCTTCTTCAGAGCCAGCTTATTAATACATTCCTAAGACGAAGGAGCCCTCAGCAAGACATTCAGTTGGAATTATTTCTTCTTGCAGACTAAGCAGTCCTCACTCTCCTCAAACCCAAGTTCTGCACAAGCACATAACTGCTAATGAGTGTGTGTCTCTATCCAAACATGTGCTTCAAACTAAAGCCACAGCCTGTTTGCCCTTCTCACTAGCTACAAATAAGGGACAACAGCACCAGGGTCCCACAGAGTCCAAAGTTGGTTGGAGGAGCATGAGGACATCCCTAAAACAACAAAGACCTTGAGAGCATTGGATCACATTATTAGTTATCCACCTCAAATGATTTTTAGCTGCTGCCAACCTTACAACTCCATCTGGGCACCCATACTATCATCCCTGTAAAAATCACGGCTTTCCAAATAGCTCAGCTGCACTGTGCCTCATCAGAGGTCACTATTGTAAAAAGGCAAAATGGCTTTTAGCTCATGAACACCAGCATTTCTGAGAAGCAATTCCATTCTCTTAACTATTTAACTAACTGAGGAGAAAATGGAAGTGAAATATTAGATTCCCACCAATAAATATTTCTAAAAAACCAATAAATTCAAATAAATAGGAAAGAACATGGCAGAGAACAATGACACAAAATTATGAAGGATCAAAGAAGACAGAAATTTAGATATTTAAATATTTAAAGCTAGAGATAATTATTTTGAATGGTTTACCCTGGATTTTACAATATGAAATACTCTTTTAACTAACTTTTGATAACAAGTAGTATTAATGCTAAATCAAGATCACATGGTTTATCCAGGCTCTGGAAACACTGATCCATCTCCAAAACAAATTCATGTAGGGCTTAGTTTAGGATGATAACTGTGAGAGCTAGTTTATTTTTATAGACTGTTGCTAAAGCATTGGTGGACTAAAAATAAGTTCTGTCAAATAATGATACTGTACTCTCAATATATAACAAACAAATACTTTCCATAGATCATCCACATCAGGAGAGTGAAAATGAACTGCTACTTTTGAGAAATAATAAATAAGAACTTGGAAAAGATAAGATTCTGAAATTTGTAGTGCTTTTAAGACACTGGCAGAGGAGGGAAGGCATTAATGTTTTAACAGCCTTTGTTTCCAGTGATAAATCGTGCACACGCAGTGCTCACGAGTTTATGATTTTCTAGACTGGCTGCAGGTTTTCCGCAGCAACCTCTGAAAGACTCTGTGCCCACCATGGATTTTCTCCAGCTAACTCTCAGCTTGAGGGCTTTTCTGAATCAATACCTTTCACTCTCCTGAGACTCAGTGCCTCACCTGTTCTTGGGGTATCAAACACAACCCTCCAACCATCTCTACTGAGTGGTCCCTACTTATGTCTTAAATTCATTCTCATGTGTGATTTAACATTTCTGAAGTAAAGCCCCATTTGTGACCTTTTCCTCAGTGTGACCAGTTACTATCTCAATTTTAATTATGGCTTCTCTACAACATTTTCATTGTGCAGCTTTACCAGGTTACATTTTGCATTTCTTTCTCACTCTAGTGGCAAACTCTGTTTGTTTGGGGGTTCACTTGAAACACATTACACTTATTCAAAGACATGAATGAGATCTTTTCATTTAACATTATTATCTACCACCATTTTGATTTCACTTTTTCTTCTTATTTTCTCCTACAGAGATAATTTGGATCCTATTATTTAATGGAAATGGAGATACCTGGTATACACCTCTTCAAAAGATGTCCCTGTTCAAGTGACAATTTTTTGTTCCTGACAATTCTTTCTCATATCTGAGCTAAAAAAAAAAATTTTAAAAAAATAGAATTCACTTTGCATCTTAATACTCCCACTTCACTTCGGGAGGCAGGACACCAGTCCCTCTTTGTAGACATTCCACTTGGCCAAAAAGAACCCACAGTGACTAATGAACTTAAATCTGCCTTTCAGACTTTCTGAAATCCCAAATTACCTTTTCCCCTTTGGAAAACTTTCCAACTGACAGTGTGTGAATACTGTCAAATCACTAGATCTAAACCTTTTAGCTGATAGCCCCCACGATCTTTTATCTCCGTGTCCTCTTGTATTCTTAGTCAAAGGAAGCAAATTGCCAGAACTCAATTTCCAGTTGAGTTACTGTTTCTGTGAATGCAATTGACAGCTTATTTTCTAAAAAAAAAAATTATTACATTTACAAGTCATCCACCCAAAGGGTGACTGTGTTCAATTAAGAGAGTAAGGTCTGTACAACTGGGCTCTCCCTTTCATTCACATACCTAATCCTGTCAGTGCCAAAAGACGTAGCTATTTCTCTTTTTTCTTGAATAATTTTTTCTGCAGTTATTATGGATAACATGCTGTTTATCAAGAAGTAAAAGAATTAGACAGATTTTCACTCTGTAACCCAACAGCACATGATGAGCATCACCTGTAGACACTGTTAAAAGGCACTACCGCTAAAACAGGATGGATAGTCTGAAACAAAGAACTTTCTGTGCCTTGCAGTCACCAGTTTCAGGCAGAACACACCATACTAGGAAGTTCAGAAACATGGATAAGCCCCTGAATGTATTTTAGCTCTATAAAAAGCCCAGTTCTTTCAAATTAAGTGGCTTTTCAAAATTAAAGTAGTTATAAATCCCATATGGAAGACCATTTTTATTAGGAGATCTTAAGAGCAAGATCTTATTTTGGCACCAGCAGTGAAGACAAAGGGCACAAGCAAGTCTTGGAAAAACTGCCTCAGCTAAGACTGCCCAGCTCTTCCTACTCCAACACTATCTCCTTAGTTCTTACAATTTTATCAAGCTATAATTCTTTTGACTAAAATTTTCCACACTGGGCTTTTGCCAGTTTTGAAAGACATGTTTCAGGCTCCTCCAAAAGAGAGGCCAGGGAAAAAACACACTGCTCTTTACAGATTAATGAGCCCCACTGACCTTTCCAACAGCTTGAGAGCACTAACACTTCACAATGGGTGGGTCACCAAGCATATCTTTTTGCCAACCCCAGGAAACCCCCCCTGAATTTGGCCAAGCACAACTGTTTGGACATACTGCAAATTTATGTATGCAGAAGAGATTTAGATTTTAGCAACTCATTGATCACCCTGTCCAAACACAACGCAGGAGACAAGGAAGCCATGTGTGGCAAACATAAAGGACTACAGGCACACTCTGAGTGGAAGATGCACAAATGAAGAGCCAACACAAAAGTGGAATTTCTAAGTGCCACCTGGGCACAGAAACTGGGATCAAGGGTGGTAAAGAGCAAAGGTTGGCTGATAAAGTGAAGGGGTGGAGAAGCAATGGCAGGAGTTTCATCTAGGAGAAAATTCATGGTGGGGCAACAAGCCAAGCCTGCACATTTCCCTCAAGAATTGGAAGGAAACTCGAAGTTGCTGTCTAGCAGACAAATGGTGAGACTTTGTATCTGCAGAGCCATCAGTAATATATCCTATTTCCCTGTGGACCACAGAGAAGATAACTACATTCTACCATTAAAATAAAACTTTCAATTCAAACTACAGAGGTCTGTTGGATTGGAAGTTATCCATCCTGATAAAGAGCAACATCTGCTTTTTTCCAACGTATATGAAAAAAGAAAGACTACTAAAAATTTATAAGCAATAAAACAAAGGTAAAAGAAAATCTGACTGCAAAACCAAGCACTGAATGTCTTAGAAACTTTAATTAGACTTTCCTGTGCAGGCAGTTTATGAGGAGTTTTTGAAGACACAATCACATACTACAACTTTGATGAAATCCCTGCTTTTTTCCCATGACACAGCACTCTGAGAGTAAATCAGTGTAGGACATGAAGAGAAAATGCATTCTACAGGCCTTGCAGAGTTTAGAAGCTAAAGAATTTAGAAGCAACGGAGGACACAACAGATGAAGACCAAGAAAGATAATCCCATAGATGACATAGCTAAATGCTGCTCTTGAAAAATGGATTTATTCCTGCCACTGATAAAACCCTTTGGGGGTGCCAGGAAACCTAGGTAATTATCTTAAAACCAGAGAATACCACAGAAATAATTTGCAGAAGAATTAGGGATATGTTTTGAATATGAAGAGTCATTAGAGATGGTTATGTGAGAAAAGGTTAATGCCTTCAAATGAGTGCCAAAAAGGGTTGGTTACATTTGTCTTCTTTCTATGACTCAGCTCGTCCAAGCAGAAAACACAATTATCTTCTTGGTCTGCGGTGAAATTAAATTATTTCATAAAGACCTCAATGGAAAAATGTCTTCCTTCAAATCTAACTCTCCACATCTTAAAATTAACTTGATACATTTTGTGGTCATCATCTTTTCATACCTTTGCCTGTAACTATGGAGTTCCAGCAGAGCAAGCAACTGACAAAGCGGGCATAAATGAAAGGCAGTTGAGGGAACACCAGGAATCCAGCAGTTCAGATTAGAATCATCACTCCTGTACCTTTTCCAAATGAAAATTTTTATCCTTGGATGTTGCACCACGACCCAAGTAAATCTCAATCTTCTGCCACCTCTTTACAGTTGTAGCACTTCATAGTCTGAGATAAAGCACTTTCCCCCCAACCCAGTTACAGCAGAACAATAATTTGGGGACAAAGGCACAGAGGACTGATACTCAGCTCGCTGTACCTCGTTTGGTGGAACAGCAGCAAAGGGCTGGATGACAGCTGCCAGGGGGATGCGGGCCTGCTTGGCCATGTCCGAAGTCACTGGGAAGCAGTAGGTCGTACAGCGGATGTAACGGGGGCTGGCGTGGCCTGCAAAACCCAACAGAGCAGAATGAAAGGCTGCCAGAAGGAACCTGCGCACCCCAACACACAGCAGCAAAATCAGAACAACACAAAGCAACAAGTGCATGTGCTACATTAAATACATGCTTGCTTTTCCTCCCATGCAGCCTTCTGCCTATCACCCCTCCCTCTGGTTACATCTTTTCTTGCTGTCTGAGTATAAAGCAGAGATTTAAACACACCAAGAATAACCCCACAATTATTTGCATCCATCGATGACTTCGAAACATCTCATACCTCAGATCTTAAAAGAAAATATGGATGATGTCCCAGTGGACATGTCGACACTGTACATAAAGGAATGAGGCAGACTGATACCTACTGTTAAGGCTGCTCTAACGAGCTAGCTCTGATTCAGAAAACATTGTATCTGTCTTAACGTCACCATGCTGACCTATACTGCAAAATACAGGGAGCAGAAGTCATCACCCCACTTCCAGGAGCACATTTAACTAAGGTCCCTCAACAAGAAACTGCTGTGCCCTGCAGACAAGAGCACTGAAAGGATTTCAGGAATCAGCTTCCTGATACTCCCTTTGTAACCAACAAACTCCAGCTCGGCTCAGTTTCTTGAAAGGAATTTCTTGGATCATCAGAACGGCATTATCCCATTCTCAAATAATGCCAAAAAATCTTAGTGTGTTTGTACATTTAATACAATTTATCTAAGCATGGATAAGTTACTGCTGGGCTGGATAACATCATCAATTTAACCTGTATTAAAATATTGAGCCTGATGTCAAGGGAAGCATGTGGAAGATTGTACTTCCAGGTTCCAGGCAAAAGCAAAGGCAGATAAATTTCTCCTTTGGCCAGCGTACATCAACTAGACAGCTTGCACACTGCCCCTATTAGTTGAATAGAAATTTTTATCTTAAAAGGTAACAGTGCTAGCCTAGTCTTACTGCTTCTTCTATTGTCCATCTTTTAAATTTTCATAGTAATTCATAAAGGATTTTCAGCTTGAAATGTAACACCTTCAAAAATTTTAAGTTAAAAAGGAAAGTTCTCTCAACTATTCATATTCTTTTAAACGCCAGGAAGGGTAGAGGAGGTATTAAGTAAAGGTGTAGGAATTCAACTCCCACTTTTTTCTGTTCGAAGGAAGTTTGCAATTTCACATCCAATTTAGAGCTAATATCATCATTTTCAGACGAGAAATTTGATAATTTAGTATTTTTTTAAATTATATTTTATTTCCTCTAGGAAGACTCCCAAAGCAGTAACAAGGACAGTTACCTTGGTCCTGGATCACGCAGTTGGTGGTGACGAGGGGAGGAACCTGTCCTCTTGTGTTTGTGGCATAGACCTGCCCTCCCCTGGCAGCCTTATCATTTTCAATTACTTGAATCTGATGAATAAGAAGCAAGAACAGTATAAGGAAGCTAATTCAGCTACATTCATGAACAGGCTAAGATCTACACTAAGGAAGACTCCAGTTGAAGCCTGATTTATAACAATTTACAAGACAATGTCATGAAATGTTCATGCAGCTGACTTTACTGCCCAAATCTCACTCAGGTTTAAGTCTGCCACTTTTCGGGATATAACCAAAGGTATATAAAGCTGTATTTTGTTCCACACCAGGAATTCAATCACTGAGAGAATACCACCATTCCTCCTCTTCCCTCAGCAACCTGGTTTAGAGTGCAGCCAAACAGCTGTGGGAGGCAAGAAGAATGAGACAGGGAATTTCTGAAACTGGCTTTGCCACTGCTGCTGGCACCTCATGGAATTGTGTCTTTACACTGCACATGAACTTCTAATAATAGCCAGGGAACTTCAGAAGCCTCTCTTGGAAAGCAGAGAAGAAAAACTAAATTAGTTGCATAGAGTCTACTGATCAATGTCCAAGAGGTATTTCCAAACACACTGAGAATAGTCTGGGTCCTGTAACTTTTTTTTCCTCAATAAAGTTTTTTGTTCTGCAATTTAAATATACAAGACATTCCTCAGAGAGCTCATTAGATCTTCTGCTTGATTACTTTTCCCTGCCCCCTTGGCTTAGTATACTTCTACAAACTCTTGCATTAGAAGGAAAAAGCTTTTGCTCTAAAAAGGTCTGCTAGCTGAAGAAAGCAAAGCACTCTGAGACTTAGCTCTGCAAAGGATCAATGTGCCACGGTATTCTGCAGCTAACTGACCTAAATATATCATTGTTCTTGGAAATAATGGTTGACAAAGTCCAGATGCTAGTTTTCATAGATGTTGTCAGGGTACATATCAACCTCTAACATATGTAACAGAAATATAAATCAACGACTAGAGATAATAAGTAAATTATAATTATGTCATGTAAATATAACAACAGAAATACACATGGTCATACTTATTCCTCATCCTGAATTAGCTTTTTGTCCTTTACAGACGTTGACCCAGATCATGTTTCTTTTAAACATTCATTCTGATCCTCTCTGTGCTGCTTAAACAAACCTTTTAACCTATTTTAACATGGCTGTTGTAGTCAAGGCTGTTTATGCTATGTGCATAATTGAAACAAGACATCAGCCCATGTCTTCATGCCAGACCTCCTTCTCCCCCTGCCCTTTTCTTTTTAAATTAGACAAGATCATTTTACCCCTCTAATGTTAAAAGCATTGCACTGAAACACTAGGAATGACTGACTTAAGGGCATTTGTTATTTACACAGACACTTGATTCAGGGGTTTTTTACACAATGCTTTTCAGTTAAATTGCCTTTAACAAGGCAATTGCAGTTGTTACATTAACCCTTGGGGATTATCAACAAGTATTTTCCCGAAGTGTTGGGGGGGTTTACATCAAATCCATCACTGGGTAAAAAAAGAATCTTTTCTAGAAGGACAAAAGAATATCCCAATTTAAAGAAGCAAGACAGTTTCGTACTAGACATTGTGAGGCTTTTGCAAAAATGTTTTT
Source organism: Rhipidura dahli (assembly GCA_013399225.1). Classification (NCBI taxonomy): domain Eukaryota; kingdom Metazoa; phylum Chordata; class Aves; order Passeriformes; family Rhipiduridae; genus Rhipidura; species Rhipidura dahli. The sequence continues at coordinate 153,243 of VXAC01001189.1, read as the reverse complement.
CCTGTACAGCAAACCTGCCTCACCAAGAAGTGGAAGATTGCTTCATCCAGAATAGCTTGCTGTGTGGTGGTGAAAACGTTTTTTAAAGTAGAAAGTTCTAGGTTGAAGCAGCAGGGCACAGCCTGCTTCAACAATTCTGACTCTCTGAGGACCTTTAGACCTGCCAGGTGATTGCCAGAACCACTCTGCGCACCAGAACACTTTCTCCATGAGTTAAGCACACTATTGCTTTTTATTTCCATTAGCTGTTTCCAGTAAGAAGTTAAATGCTGCCTGAGCCTGACCAGCCCTTTCTTTGCATACCAATTAGACTAATTTATTTCAAAAAGAGGGATGCAACCATGACCTTGTTTTCTCTGGCACCATCCTAATAAGAGACACTGTCCCACCAGTGCATGTCCAGCGGCTGAGCCTCTTCAGCCTGCATGAAGCTTAAGCATCAGGTATATTCCAGGCAACTAAAATCTTTACAAGGCTGCAGCAACTGGAAGGATGGCTCAAGCAAATAATTCTAGTTGCCTGGGAAACTCTGAAATCAAAAGGTGAGGTGGCTTCTGAGCATGTGACTTCTCAGCATTGCCAGGACTCCAGTTCCAGAGTTCATGTACTTGTATTCTGCACAAATCCTACTTCTGGTATCTGTTACCAAGTTTAAGCCTTCAAACTGCAGAGTGAAAAGGAAAGAGGGTAAGCTCCAGTGAACATAAGTAGTTCTTCAGTACTGTTCACTGTCACATTAAGAATCCCGTAGAGAATTCCTAGTAAAGTATTTCCTATAAAGTATTTGGGACATACTCATATATAAGTAGGTCCTATGTTGGATTATGTTATAAAGCATCTTCAGTACTCAAACTAATTTCATGCACTAATTGATCCAAAACTGATAGCACAGAGTATAAAATTGCATGAATCAAGAAACTGCAAACACTAGAACATAAGCTGAGACCCACGTATGTTATGAAAACCTGCACCAGCTAAAGCAAACACGTCATCCCTTTATCTTAAATGCAGCAGGAAGTTACTTTTATAAAAAATTAGTGCCACATTACTTACTGGGCTTGGAATAGAGTCAGGATCAAGCTTCTTCTGCTGTGGGCCTGAGAGCTGTGCTGGACCACCAGGAAAAGCACCAGGATATGACAGTTGAGATGCTGCCATCTGAGGACCATAGTTTGCTGCAGAGTCACAAATGACAATTCATTTAAAGTATTTAAGTTCTATTATCAATGTTTAGCATCAACTACTGCCATGCAGTTATTCTTACTCAGCTAAATGCAACTCCTCCTTCCCCTCTGTTTTCAGCAACTAAAAGAAACTGATTTCTGTGGTTCAGCTGGGCTTTAGTTTGTGTTTTTAAAAAGTAAGAACAACACTGGATGTGACAACTTTGGCTCCAAAGTTCTCACGTTTATGTCAAGTAGGACGGTCAGTAGAGATTACCACAGCTACTCAAGCCAGGCCATTATCTCAGTGAGAATCTCTCCACTAACCTCAGTCAATGCAAACTGATGTCATTAGCTGGCTTTTTTGTATTCAGTTACAATCCATTATTGCTGTAGCAAAGCATTTTTGGAAGCTGCTTATGACAGGACTAGAAGACAGAAAGCAGACTATACCTTTACTGAGCGTAAGAAAAACTCCTTCCAGTAGTATGTTGTGCCTTCACCAGTTACCAACCACATAAGTCTGTTTCTGATCCAAATTAATCTGCTATTTCTTGTTATGGTCTCAAAAGAGTGCTACACTTACGAGCAAAAAGCAGAGCCCGTCTCAAGTGTACTGACTGACAATACACATCTTTCCCTTCTACAGAAAGGGAATTCAAATTTCATTTTCCCCAGTCAGCTGAACACTTAGCCATGAATGGACACAGTTCCACCAGTGATTGTCCCTGCATGCTTTGTTTTCAATTACATAACAAACATCCTTCCCTACCTTGCTGAGGATGATAGCCAGGCCCTGGAGGCTGTCCTGGAAGCTGTTGCAAGCTAGGATTTTGAGGGACAGGTCCAGGGATTCCACCCTGCCTGGCCATAGGAGGCAATGCTGGCTGAGCACTAAGGCCATTAACACTATTTGCCGGTGGAGGAGGAAGCTGTGCTCCCGGTGGCAAACCCATTTGCTGCTGGGTTGGTGGCGGCAGTCGCGGGCCCTGGAAAGCTGCTGGATGCCCAGGAGACACGCAGGAGCTCGGAGCAGTGCCAGGACCTGAGCAAGAGATTGTGTCAGATGAGTCTCAAAAGTGCCTACCAAATCTGTGTCAAAGGTGCTCTAGTTTTGCTCAATACATTTCTATAACATATAAACAATACTGTATCCCATACTGACAGTGCTGCCTTATGGGGACTCTGATTTGTCTGTTCACATGACAAATCATGGTTTAAGTCTCAGCTGATTCATTCCTTTAATTTCTTTTGGCGCTGTTTGCAATAAAACCCTGCAGCTGGGGTGGATGGGGAAAGAGAGAGAGGGAAGCCAGAGTTAGCCAGTTCTTCACTGGAACACACACAGATCACTCCACTTTCAAAATAAAACTTCATTCAGAATGCGAAACAACATTCTTTTTGCTCAATAATGAAGTTCTCTTATGTGGCATGTTTTTGTTAGTCTGCTCTTTGTACTTCACCATTACAGGTTTGATGGAAAATAAAACCACTTGATACTAAAAGATGAAAAGTGGGAATTATTTTGTACACACTGGCAAGGAATTGTTTGTTGTTTGTAAAGATCCAGAATCCAATTAGAATTAGGAGGACCCTGGAAACAGGGGTTTTTGAGACTTATAATCTGTAAACACTTATTACTTTACAGAACTGAAATTTTTTTCAACTTTTTCCCCAAAAACCTATGGCAATTTTAAAGGGAGCTAAAAAAATTAACAATATTAGGTTTGAAGCAAAAGGACCAATGGGTTCACATACAAACACTGAAATACATCTTCTGTCACATATGTTAACTGAAAAAAAGACTTTACATGCAAACCACAAGCTTCCCAGCACATAATATGACAACACTATATTTAACATAATTGTTTTTAAATTGTTTATACAATGTATTTTGCACAATTTACATACATATCAAAATTCGTGGTTGGAATTAATTTACATGGAAGCATGACATGATCCCACCTTCACAGTGCAGGTTTGAGATGGTATAACAAAAAAAAATGCAGATAAATTTAGATTAAAATCCAAAAATGTTTAGACAAAAAAAAATAGTTTCATAACTAGAGAAACTGTAAGAAGCTGAGCAAAATAAAACCCTGTCTGCATATTATTGCTCATGCCTTGGCTGTTACTGACAGCTTCACTAAGTAATGTGAGAAATGACTGATGGGATACCCAAATTTTATGGAAGGTTTGTCAAACATCAATTTAGAATTAGCCCAATAATACTAAGGAACATAAGGAATTGGATGAGATAAAAAATTCAAACAACTTATGCCAATGATGGTGGTCAAAGGTCTCATTTTCTCTTTATACAGAAATTCAGTAAGTTTCTAATTATCATAATCCTAATGCTTTGAATGAGAAAAAGTCAATCAGATAAATCCAATTACCATAGCTATTTATCTGCATGCTGCTGAACTGGTCAGTGACTTGTGCTGTAGATGAAGCAGGTGCAGTACTCGGGAAGGCTGTTTGTGACTGGTGACTGTAGGGAGGATAGGAACCACCTCCAGCATTGCTTGGAGGTGGAGGGCCTTGAAACCTAAAGGGAAAAATGAGTGCAGTTATGCAAAAAAATTACATCAACCAATCCTAACTCTCAGAGATCTCATACCTCCTCAAGGTGGTGCTGAAACAATTAATTAGGACAAAGCCCTAAGAGAGTATGCCCACATTCTGCTCAGAAAACACACACTTGGATTAAAATACATGAAGCACACGAAGGACAGAGAAGTTGCAGACTTGTTAAATAAAAACAGGCAGTCCATGTTTGTTTGCACACGTGTTAGAAACAAAGCAGTGTGAGTATGCCACAGCAAGTGAGAAGCAAGAACTGTAAGCCTGAAGATTAAGAAACACAAACTTCTGAACATATCACAGCACTCTGTCCCCTCTCCAAGCTTATAAAAGAAGATTCCCTACCAGGGATGGGTGAAGAAGATTAGGAGAAAAATCTGTCAAGAGAAGAAAAGTAATGAGAAACTGTTGAGGAGTTCTCTGTAGTAGAGGAAAAAGAAGATGCAGGTAGGGAAAACTTCATGATTATCAGATACAGAAAATATGAATGCAAGAAAAATAACTAAAGAAAAGAAAGCAGTAATACACATGTGGCTTACAAAGTTATTTTCTACCAGACTATTTCACTCTGGTAAAATAAGATCTCAGGCTATGTCTCAGAGACAATCAACACAGGTTTTCCTGTGACCCCTTGTAAAACTGAGGATGAGCCCAGATATTTCAAAAGAAGTAGAATTCACTTTACTCAGAACTTTCATGTGGAAATTTCCTGACCTAGAACAGGAGCTCTAAGCAATTCTGGGAAAAACCCCAAGATCAGGTGAAGAACAGGAGATGTGCAGTTGTCAGGGCAATGACTGGAAACTAAGGAAGAGAATCACTGTTTTGCTGGCTCATGTCAACCTGACTCTGTTCACCTTGCTTTTTCATTTTCAGGACAACCATCACTTCTCCCTGTGCATGAGTACATCATCTTGAACAACTGATCACCAGTCTTTTTGGGTCCTCCTTCACACAGTGATAACAAACAGGCCTCCCTATTCTGACATGAAATAACTATACAACAATAAAGAGCACAGAAGCAGATTAAGACTTCAATCAGCTACAATAAGAATATTGTTAAATGGCATCAAGTTCACTAAAACTGAAGGAGCTATGAGTACACAAACTGATTTTGCCACTCCTGGGACACATGCAAAATAATTACTATTCGACAGAATTAAATAAAAAGAGCTGCATATTGACCCACTTTACCTGCAACACAAGAATTGTGTAATAAAGCTTAGCTATCCCCTCATACAACCCTTTTTCAAAGATTCTTTTTTACAGCTTTCTCCCATCTCTGTTTTCTCCCCTTCCCATTCCTGTCTCTTTCACTGAGAGGTAACAGAAATCAAATAGCTCAGATGTCAGGTATTAATCCTCTCCAGTCACCTGTGTGGCTGCTGTCCTGGTGTACCAGAGCCATTGTGGAAACTCGTCTGGCTGAACTGATGTGCACCAGCTGGTGGAGGCCCAACAGGAGCTGGAGATCCAAAAGGCACAGCTGATTTTGACACACCTGCAAAAGATTAAGCACTTTTACATAAAACCCTGCAAGAAAGAACAAGATGGGCAAGAAATACAGGTGTGAAGCTCTGCTCCAGCATTAAGAATAACAGCTTTGGGTCACCCTGCTTAAGCAGAGGGGTTGGACAAGAGGTCACTTTCAATCTCAATGATTCTGTAAGAAAGCACAGAATTCTGGTCAGTTATAAAAGCAGATATGAAAAACTAAGAGAGAGTAAAAAGGAAACAAATAGCAGTTCATAACTTTCCAGCAAAGAACCCAAGAGGGACATTAAGAAAAAGCAATGAACAAACAGACCCTGCAACTGCCAGTTTGGGACGGCGGTAATTCCCTGTCACCCAGTTATATTTCAAGGTAGAAACAAGAGGTCCCTTTGATTTCAGAGACCAAGGTAAGAATGCAATCTTAAAACAACTTTTAAAAATAAGAACAATAAGAGCTTCCATGTGTAGAACCTGCTCTCTTTGTGCTGAAAACGGTTCTTAATTCAGATCTAGTATAGTGACTGTGAACAAACTGTAATTCATGTAAACAGCAGGGTTGAATGAACAGCCTTTCAAACTGTATTTCTTGAACTATTCTCCCTTTAAATTATTCTAACATAAAAAAAATTATCCGGTATGGAAACCAGTATTTTCCCCAGGTGTTTTAATACATCAATTACCAGAAGCATTTCTATCAAAATTCTGACTATATTCAGCATTTGATTAGAGTGACACAACTCCTGCTGTCTTTAATCAAAGTTTTAAAGAAACTGGGTAAAACTTTTTTCCTATTTCCTGTTGCAGCGTAAAACTTACACAAGGTAAGAAGAGATGCAAAACACCATCATAGCAAAGTAGACTCTGAAAACAAATTTTAAGCCAGAATAATACCTGGTTGAGGTGCTGAGTATGAGGAGTTAGGATCCCCATAATGTCCATAATGAATTGAAGAATTAGGTGGTCCAAAACCTCCTATTCCTGGCTGAGATTGGGAATACGGAGGAGCTGCAACATAACCTTGTTGACTCATGATTGCAACTTTCTCATTCCATGTATTGTCTCCTCTTCAGGAATCTGCAAAAAGGAAAATGACACCTGCTACTATTCACCACTCTGTACATTTTGAAAGGCTGTGAACTGTATTCCCGCCCCCCAAAAAAGATAAAAGACACATCTGAAGGCAAAATATGACCTGAAGTCAGGGGCAAAAATTGGTTTTGCTTGATAGCTTAATTTTCTCAGCATTACCACATGCTGAATTTAAATGGGATTCACCTCTGCTAAGCCCATGGAGAGAACTGTAAGCAATGGATGTGCAGATGGAAAAAACTCTCAAAGCAAAGTCCCAAACTACTCTTTTTACCAGGAGAACCTTGACTTCAACTACACGTGGAAAATACACTGTGAATCCTGCTCCCCAAATACCAGCCATTCCAAAGAACACGGAACACACTGAAAAATCAGGCAAGGCAAAATGACCAGAGTAGAAAACTCCCCTCCTAATTCCTTCTCCTGTGCTAGCACACCTTATTTTAGAGGAGTTTTCCACCAAACCTTTCCACAACACCAGTTTTCCACCCAACCTTTTACAAACCTTCGACATCAGCCCCACTCCAAGCAAAGGATAGAAGATTCCTTGCTTTTGATGCTGGTGAAACAGAGAATAAAGTACAGGATAGAGAGTTCCGATTTCTGGTTGTCTTAGGCATTACTGGCCCAGGCCTGAGCAGTCTTTTTACTCCAGAACTCCACAGTGTGATGACATTGAGCACAAGATATTCCACAAGGCAAAGTTGAGGCAGTATGGTCTCAGCACTGTACGTTGCCCTTGCTGTTATCAGGTATCTTTTCCTTTAGTTTTCACATCTTGATTGTGTTGTCATTAAAGAAAATGAAACAAGCAAAATGAAGAATTTGGACAAAAGCAATTCAGAGTTTTCTAGTATGAGTATTCACAAGACACGTAATTTCTTCCTTGCAGTCAGATTTTGCTAAACAGGATAGAGTAGCATCTTAGAAAACTTCTTTTAGGAAAGAGCATCCTGAAAATTGCCATCACTTTTAGAAGCAGAAAATCTGAAGAATCCTGCACTGCCAAACCATATGATTGTATTTTACCAGACTGGTTTTCAGATACAGTGCCCAGGCCATCAAGGGATCTGAAAAGTCATTAAGGTTGAACACTCTGCTGCCTTGATAATAAGCTTCCTCTTTAGCACGTGAGAACTTCTAGTTTGATACCAGTGAAATTCTGTTATTGTTAAATTCTTTCTTTCTTGAGGCCCAAAGTAAACTGTTAAGAGAAATGCTGAGGATCCAAACTCTCAATGACCATTTACTACTCCTGTAGAGTCCCAAGCACATAAGCCAGGCATCCCCAAAGAACTAAAGACACACAACAAATTAGCATTTCAGGTGTTAAGCGTTCCTTTGAAATAGCTTTCCCAACCACCTATACTTTACATTCTTAAGCTCAAGCTGTGAAGTCATCTTTAAACATGGAAACTGGATGAAAATAAATCACAAATTGTGCTCCAGAACCACACACAAAGGCACCTCAAAATCATAGCTCCAAGAGCACACAGATAAATTTGTGCTGTACTGGGACATGTCAGTAGAGAAAAGCTATCCCTATCAGAAAGTCCACTCCTAGGCTTCTCATGTTAAACAGATATTTCTGAAGAAAAAAACCTCAACAGTTTTACTGATCATCCACATCAAACAACAAAACCACTCTGAGCTGCCTACAGGGCCNNNCCCCCCCCCCCCCCCCCGCCTGTGCAACTCTCTAAACCACACTCTTCAATGCAGCACAAGATTTCCCAGTTGCAATAGTTAACTGCTTCTGGAAGTTAATCCTACTGAGTTTCCTCCTATTTATTAGTTAAAAAGGTAAACACCGGGAGAAGAAAGAAAAATGTTTAATCAGAGGCTTGGTGCTGCCAGCTGTACCTTCTTCCCTCCCCCACCTCCACCAGAAAAGACGTGGCAGGGAGAGCTTTAGTTGTTCCAAAAGATACTAAATTAGCATTACATTTCCAAAACACCGGCACAGACGTATATATATTATATCTATATAAAGGAAGAGATTTTCACTTAGAGGCAGCTGCAACAACCAACACCTTAAGCTGCAAAAGCATTCAGAGGCAATTACTTCCTCAACAGCTTACTCACACACGCAAAAAAAAATCTTGCCACGTCAAACTTCCCACAGACAGTATAAACACACAGAGGTTGTGCTGCAGTGAGACAGAAGCTCTAACCACAGACAAAATAATACAAGTTTTTCGAATGCAGTTCCAGATTCTATTTAGCACCAAGGATATTTAACCTCTTCTCAGGATAGGTATATGTACCGACTATCACAAATGAGTATTTTAAGGTCACCTGAAGAATTATAAGCATTTCAGAAATTATACTGTGGGGCAGGGTGTGGATGCACCACCACACCATGAAAAGAGTTTATACAGAAGGTCATGAAAACTTTTTTCTCCCTGTCTCAAATAGCAGTTTACCTTATACCCCATTACCTGGGGAACACCACCACCAGTGAAGAACAGCTACAGAATTTAATTCATCTCTATTACAGAACAGGTTGTCATCTTTTCCACAGGATTGTACCCATGCAACACTCTGGTGTCTCTGTGAAGATGTATAACTATGTGCAAGCTGAAGTAGGACAACAAAAACAAAAACAGGCTCGCGTCCTTGCTCCTTGAAGGAGAAGTATTAACTTTGTATTTCTTCGGAGACACGGTGCTCCCCAACACATCATCTAGGCAGAGGTGCTGTCCCTTCCCACGGCACGCTGCAATCTCAATTTGGCAACCAACCTCGGGGGTGTGCACCTTATCTACACGGGCTCACACACTCATAATGGAATATGCTACACACATACCTTTGGGGGCTTTTTCGGTAATTTACTGCGAACTAAGCTATGAAAGCCAAATCTTCATTTTTCCCCATTCAGTGCCAAGCCTGCAAAGCTTTCCCCCATTTTTTAATGCATACAATTTTTCCTNTTTTTTTTTTTTCCTCGTCTGTGCTCGGAAAACAGAATCACGGAATCAAATAGTTTGGAAAAGACCTCTGAGATCATCAAGTCCAACCTATGACCGAACACCACCACGTCAACTAAACCATGTTCCTCAGTGCCACGTCCAGGCTTTCCTTAAACGCCTCCAGGGAGGGTGACTCCTGGGCAGCCTATTCCAATATCTAATCAGCCGTTCTGTGAGAAATTCTTCCTCATGTCTTACATAAATCTCCCCCGGAGAAGCTTAAGACTGTGTCCTCTCATCCTGTTGTCAGCTGCCTGGTCGAAGACATACATGTATATTTACAACTACATTTTATACATATATGTCTTGCTTATCTGTATGTAAAATTATGCCACCTGAATATCTACAGTGAAATGTGATGCAGGTACTTTACCTTATTGCATACTCTGGTTTTAGTTACTGTTCAAATGCATTTAAAAATGCTGCCTTGGTTACCGGATAGGCAATGTTTTTCTAATTAACAAAGTAGAAACATGGGAGTAACGTGAGAGAGATGGAAGTAACATGAGGAAGATGTATTTGTAAAGTTACCTTTCCTCCCAATCACAAATAAACATTACTGGTGTCAAAGTAAAAAGAAAGGAAAGTGGCAGATGAAAAAAAGCAATCACTCAAAGAATCACAGAATATCCTGAACTGGAAGGGACTGACAAGGATCATCAAAATCCATCTCCTGGCCCTGCACAGGACAGCCCCAAGAATCACGCTACAACAGCTGCATAACCCACGTGTATCTGGAATTCAGGCTCCAGAGGTTTTCTTATCCTTGTTCTACAACCTTAATAGGTCTTTTGAAAGCACTAAACAGTTTTACCTTGAGCTATACTTCAGTAATGGCTGTGACCTCAAAACAAACTGTCCACAGCATTCATTACTGTACATACTAATTCAGGAAAAAAACCCGCAGTGCCTTTGAAACAGATGTCAAAATGAAGATACACAGGGTCATCTTATACATGAAAGACTCACTAGAAACATGAAACCCATGAAACTCACGAAACCCTCAACAAGCAACACAAAGAAGGCAAGAAAAAGGCTTGACCTATCTTGTTCTTGCTATCCAGAGCTGGATGCACCATTAAATAATACAAGCTGTTTTTCTGTGTGTTATCAGAGCCAATACTCTTGGATATGTCAGGGAAATTCTAAAACCTTTCACATCTCTCCCAACTCTCTAATCAGAATGGAAACTTTCATCCCCAAGGTGACAAGCACTGGTTAAACTGGATGTGGTTTTGGCTGCAGGGTATCAGTGACTCTTTCATAAGCAGGATGCAAACCAATGCCTTCCATCGTTGCTGTGCTGAGGCTTCAGCCCTCGCCCCCATCTCTTTTTCTGGTTATACAGACACATTAAAGTTATGCAAAACTCTTGTGAAATACCACGCCGCTGAGGAAAAGAACGGGTTTAAGTTTGGACATTCCCTATTTTGCCAGAGAGACAGGCAGCCACTGTCCCCTCAGTCCTGCTGTGTCTCGCTCCGAGCTATTAACAGTAAGCAGCTGCGGATAACTCAGCACTGAGGAACCGCGCACTTACTTGGCCACTGAATACTTACTATCAGATTTCTCCTCCCCGAAATCAGCTCCAGTGAAACTGAAACATGAGATCAACAAAAGATAGCGAGAAGAAGCCATGGCATTGGCAGTTCTTCCCTTAATTCAGGCCCACTCTGGAAATGGATCAAGATGCCTCTTCTTTTTGATGATGCTCCTGTTGTCCTTTAGCCTGGCACACGGAGACAAAAGGCATGCAGCATGTCACAGACTGGATGTTTGGAAGCTGCAAGTAGGATTCATCTACAGTTTTCACCCATAACATTAAAAGTAATTTAAGGTTTTCAGTATCAGAAATGTGGAAACATCATTAAAGATTCAAGTGTGTTATTGGTGTGGAAAGTAATTTCACAAAAATGAGAACGCAGGATTGCTAAACTATTGTAAGTAATTTTATTAAATCATTTTAATTAAACTGTACCATAAAAGCTGAGAATCAGACTGGTTTGTTCTTTGTCATTGTCAATAATGATGACCTTTCAGGTTAAATTACCTTTCTCAACAGAATCAATTAGGTTGGAAAATTTGTCCTCTAGTGGTACCTATGCAATGCTGCTGAAAACAAAAGTGATTTCATATATTTCAGACCTAATTTGGTAAAGTAAATAGAATTTGTCTATATGGTTTTTTCATCTATATTAAAAAACCCAATAATTTCCCTGTCTCTAAAATCTCACTTTTAAAGTTCTCACTACATTTTTTTCTCTTAGTTCTGAAACTAAGAAAACACATAGCCATCACCTTGGGAGATTATTGGTTACAGAACAAACACAGGCTCTGTGGAGGGCTAGGTCAAATATTTTAGAGACCATTAAATAATTAATTTTTTAATTATTGCAATTTTTCAAATAATTTGAGATTGGACTGTTCCAAGAAATTACTACTGGATGTCTATAAAAGCCCCTGCTGAATAAACTGTGCCGATCTCCTGTCTCTGTCTCTTAGCACATCACATTAAGACAATGTGTGATTCCTAAATCCTATCCTAACCTTTTCAGTTACAGGATGTCAAAATATGGCCTTTCTACAAGCTGCCAAGAAGAATCAGAATAAACCTTTCTCTAGCGGAAGATGTGGTCAATATTGACCACAAAGACTATCTCATCACAAGGAATAATTCATAAAACTCCAAGGATTATGCATTTTAAAAGGTACTTCTTTTTGTTGAAACTGTTTCTCTTCTTTTAATTTCATTTGTATATTCTTCAGATAAAGCTACAGTTTTGCTTTTGCACATCAGAAGGGTCCTAAGAGCTATTTACATAAAAAAAGATTACTTTCTTTTCTTGTCTTGCTTACATATAATCCCTGCAATCTTCTTTAATGTTTTGCCTACTGTATATTTAAGGTCTATGAAAAACAGCTTACAGCTCAGTGTAAAGCGCTTTACAACAAAAATTGAATTTATATTTTAAAATATTGCATTTGATGAAAATGAAAGCAAAGACTTTGGTATTAAAAATCAAATAAAATTTGAAAGGAATTATGTTCTTCTCAAAACCAAATCATGTATCAGATTAGAAAATGCAACATGAAGAAAAAGAAAAGATGTAGTATTTCAGGAATCAGAACACTACTGTAAGAAGAAACACATCAGTGGTGTGACTCAGCTACATTTCTAATATGAAAAGCTAAGCACAGTAGAAACCCGAAAGAGGGTACAGCAGAAGTGAATAGTGATATTTTGATTAGATAGTCTCAAAGGCAATCAGAAAATATTGTTGGAATGCACCCTTTAAACACTGTCCTACAGGGAATGAAGCCAGCAGAGGGTTTTCAGAATACCAGGCTGATGTAGGTGTTATTCAAGGAAAACAACACCGGAGTGTTAAAATCCTGGGCATACATTCATTGCTGTTTATCTTTTAAGTACTCCATGTTCATAAGGGTACTTAAAAAGGGGGACAGTCCATCCTGCAAGGACTGTCCACAATCACCCATTTCAGCTCAGGCCTGGGGCCACTATAAAGGAAGAATTAATTCCTTACTGGTTTGTTGGGTTTTTTTTTCACCGAGGTAACTCATGCTGTGAATCAGAGCACTCAGAACCACAATGGGTCCTGGCCAGTTGGGGGAGGCCACTGGGAGGCCATTAGGGATTGCTGAGCACACGGATCATGCCAGTGAGTCTCCCTTTTTCCTTCTGCTGCCTGCTGACCTCCCACTTCACAGTGATGGTGAAGCTGTGCTACCCCTCAGGCTGCTTTCAGCACAAAGAGGTCCTAGAGCCTCATGCTCATTCAAGTTTCCAAAGTGTTTTTAGATGAGAAAAAGTGTAAATCCAATTCCAATTCATAAACTTGTATTCTGTTTGTCTGAATTAATCTACAAATTCATTTAGACTGATTATACACTCTGTTCCCTGCTGTAAACTGGGATATTGTGTTGGCTGCTGGTAGCTTTTGAACAGCTGCACTGTTTCACCCTAGAAATGGCTGAATTTTGTTACACCCTGCAGAGGATGGGAGGATTGGGAGTGCGTCACTCCTTCCCTGCTCCAACCCTCTTAAACATCACTGGCAGCTGGTAAGTCTGCAATGACAGCCCCTGTTGTCTCCCTGCTCCCTAACTCCTCAAAGCAAGGACAAAAATCAACCACCACAGAGGGCATTCACTTGCCTGCCTCAGAGACTGCCGAGTTTACTGTCATATTTGCAAAGCAAAAAATTCTTTTGAGGCACAAAAACTATATGCAAGGGAAAGAGTACTTAAAGCTATTGTTTGCTTAGGAGACACTCTGGGTCTTGAGAACACGGCATTTGCCTTAAAGCCAAGGTCCTGACCTTTTGCTATGTTGATCCCTGTTAGCTAAAACTGCTTTCTTTCCCTGAAATTCAATAAAACAGAAATTATTTTAAAATGCTTTATCGTCCACATGTGATAAGTTCTATGCAAGCCACACGTTACAAAAGCAAATGTGCTTTAGAAAAATGACTGTGGCTGCTTTCTCCAAAAAATTACTTCCTGGCTAGTTCAAACCTCTGGATTTCCCAATATCTGCAAATTGTGAGACTCCTCTGCTTACTCTCACTGACTGTTGCTATTTTGGTTTCTAATGAAATCAACATTCTGGCAACTTGATCCGGAACATTTACAGGAGATAGATGTGGTGTTCTGAGAAAACTGCTGTGATGTTTCAGTTGGGGAATTTCAATTAACTTTTTAATTCATTTACTACTGTCTAAGATGCATGACAGTGGAAGATTGCACTACCTGTTCTTAACAAAAAAAACCCCAAAGACTTGATTATCCTGCTGTAATTGCTACATAATGAACTGTAACATAAAAACAAAGATGAGGTCTAATTATAATCTGATGAATAATGTATCACTTATAAAGCATTGTGAATAAACATTAGGCCACCAGTCTGAGAAAGGGCAGCAGAAAGCTAAAATGATCCTTTCTGTGTTTGCTTGCTGAATGTACGGAATTTCTCAAACATATATTTCACTTCTACATTCAAAAGCATCTGAAGCAGCTTTATTTTACATTGGCTTTCATTTTATGTTTCCTGCTTGTGTTTAATATTTCTGATGTGTTAGTGGAGTCTTGCTATAGAGCAGTACTCAGATAAACTTACTATCATTAAAAAAGAGTAACTGAGTTAATACTTCATAATAAACTGGCTATTTGATTGAGTTACTTAAGATGCAAATACTTCTATGTTTGTTATTGCTCACACTGACTGTGCTTCTGCTTTACTGTACCATTAATGTTGAAGTAAAGAATCTTCTACCTGGGTATGGAAAAATTTACATACCAGGAAAGAATCTCTTATTTGTAAAAATACCAGTCTTGATTACAAGTTATTTTTCAAAATACTGGATTGGTGCTATTTGGATACCTTTTGTAGAAAGCATTTGATGCCTTCCTCATGATCAACAAAAAAATAAAGATCAGAATGAATTTTTTTAAAAAATCCATCATGTTATTTTTATGTCATAGAAGCACCAAAACGATAGGAGGTGCAGCTGGCATTAAGAGCAGGGGCAAAATTCTATGTCATGCTTGGTGTCACAGCATGCATGGTAGATTTGCACTGTGGAGGCACATAAAACACTTGTTCAGCATTTGCAGACATGAGCAGTTGTCTGGAAAACAGGCAGATCCACGTCAAGGCCAGCTACACAGTACATGAGCACCAAAAGCAGAGGCCGTACCAAAAGCAGAAGGAGCTGAGAAGTCTGGAAACTGGTTCCTGGCAGTATGAGATGCAGAGCAACAGGCAAGGCTGCAGGATCAGCAGGGGTTAAATATCAAGGTGTTTTTGGAGGGCAGATTTTTCCAGTATAATCTGCTCCACTTGGAAAGGAATTAGTTATCAAAGAGTTGGAATTCTTGTTCCTATTGCCAGGAATGAAGATAGCTGGATTGCTTTTTAATCTATTACAGTTCTTTGGATGGGGGTAAGATTTCATGTAGGGAGGTCCTGGTTGTGTCACCTCCTCTTCTCTGGTAAAGCCTAACCAGAACCATTCAGAGGCTGAGTGAGCAATGCTGTTTGCCTTCTTCAGGCAGAACTTGATGCCAAGGCACCTCTTTATGCCCTGTCCTATTGCCAAATGCTGCAGTTGAAACCACCAACACCAGACCCACTGGGGCAGACACTGAGCAAAATACTTCACTGTAGTTGTGAGTGTTAGAAACTGCTTTGCAAACCTTTCAGCTTATTTTGTAATACAGAGGAAAGAGGGAAGAAAAGGATACTCCAGGAGGACTCAAACTATCAAACTACAATCAGAGAATTTCAGAAGTTTTCATATTTCTCAAGGTTTCACTGTATATACAACAGCTATTTCTCCCATTTTCCAGGCCCAGACCAAGAAATGAGAGTTTTCAAGAGTAAAAACAGAACCCAAACTTCCCAAGACCTATACTGCATTATAACTCAGTTGTTCTCTGCTTCTCCTGCTCTTGTTTTCAGGATGGAAAAATTCATTCTTAAGAGCCTTCCAAGTAACAAACAATACCTGCTTTAAACTGCAATGCAAAAATAGTTGATTTTTATGCTGGACTGTGGCCATGCATGTAATTGAGCTCTTTCAAAGCAACAAGTCAAGAGGAGTTAATCACCTCTACATTTGCTAACAGGAAACAAAATTTAAAAGATGAAATCTGATGCAGGTGAGTACCCATCAAACTAATTTTAAATTTTCAAGTTCAATCTTAAGATCCACATTAAGCCATTATTTCAAAATTTAGTAGATTATTTGGGCCTAATCCGTATCTCAGCTCTAATTAATATATATTTTCTAACTGAGTATGATATGGTTACTCTTGATTAATTTCACGGCACTACATCAGAGGAGAGTTTAGCATGGTGTATTTCTTTAGCCCAACAAGCTGACATGAAATATTTTTTCAACAGCAAGAGGGGAGATCATAAAATCTGACTGTCTAAGATGAACAGATGGATAAAAGGTGTTGTGTTACTTGACTGCCACCTTTAAATGACAATTCAAAGAGCAGGATGAAACGTTAGGGCAGAGGTGAGGAAAGTGAAACACCTGCTTGCATTACTTACATGCATGTTCCATTCCAGGCTCTTCCAAGCTTTGGCAAAGAAGATCAATTTTGATTCCCACAGGTTCTGTTAGGAAGAATGTGATGCAGCATCTCCCTGCCAAAAACAGAAAGAAAATTACACATAAATAGTTTTCGTTTTACTTTAGAGGCTTTTATCAGAATTTTTCCATCAACTGAAGCCAAAAATGTAGTCATCCCATCTCCTGGGAATCAAAATGAAAGGGAAATAGACACCTAAGAGTTTTTCCAAGTCCCAAGAGTAAATTAGATCTTGCTTGCCAAAACACTGGGATAAGTAAAACCAGCAGTGGAATGACACCTGGAAACATGAATTCTAGCCCAAAACCTTACTTCTAGATTAACAAGAAACAGGTAGTAAGTCCAGTGTCACAATTTTTTTCCATGTTCATAAACCTTGCAGGGAATGTATTTTACTTTTTCTCACAATAAAATCTTGTAGCTGTTTAGTGTATTAATTTTTGGATGCAATCTGAAATCCTTGTCATTTTGTAAAGGAAAATCTTCTCAAAAGATTTTTGTCTAAGAAGTTCAGGAAGAAAAATAAGTTTACTTCTCTTTAGCCAGTTTAGGAAAGTATTTCCTGATTGTCTGAGACTGGCTGTAGTAGGAACAGGTAGAACAAACACCAAAGAAACATGAGAGTTCTCTTCCTCAAATTCTTGTCTCTTTGAGTTATCCATACATTTTTATGTCTTGTATTTAATGGTGCAGCTCTTTGGCTGCAGAGGGCCTGTGATATGTACATGCTTTGAGAGCTGCTCATTAATCTATCTTCTAACATGTTGAATTGTAGTTACATTCTCTACACACATTTCTATTTACTCTGGTATAATTCAGCAATGCTCAATGCTAACAACATTGTTTCTGTGTTTTGGAGGAAGGTGGCTTCTTTTGCCAGTTCATTTGGGGGCTTTTCCCCTCACAATAAATCCAAAATTCCTAATGTAGGATGACACCCAGTAACATAAATGCTCTGAAATATCCTCCTGTACATTTCTCTGCTTCTTCCAACACACTTTATTTGCCAATCTTGAAGCTGGGGAAAAAACCAAGAAAATAGGACTAATTCTAAAATTCCAACCCATCACACAGTACCTTGCCTCATAATCCACATTAAGGATTAAAATTAAAAGCTTTTACCTTTAACGGTGAGGAACTGCAGATGCCTCCTATGAGTGTGAGCAGAGTTTTCCTGTCTGGCCTTATAGGTAGCTAAGAATTATATATGACCTGTATATTTAATTTCTTTACTCTTCACTAAGACCTTGGTATTACTGGTTTTGGTACATTTGCCACTCAACGTCTGTACTTTCAGTGAGCAAATCCTCTTAGCTGGTAGTGCACTGCAAAGTTCCTCATACAATCCAAACATCTGGATTTTATTAATTTGTCTTGTAGGACAAGAGAATTTTGATGGGAAAAGATGAAGAGAATCAGCTTTAATGGATGTTAGTTGGAGCCATCCATTTGAACCCTCCATCAATATATTTAATTCACTTTGTCATTTTATACCTATTCTGAAAATTAAATCCTTTCCATGTGTCTCTGTTCCTTGTTACTTCTTGAGTCAGGGGAACAAAACTTAAGGGTAGCAATTAAGCAGAAATGTGTTTTTCTACTTCTGTAACGTTTGGGGAAAACGATGTTTAGATTCACCTTCAAATTTTGTTTTTACCTTATGTAACTACTGAATTGTAGGACTGTAAAACAAGGTATGTTACTAGGCAATGGTTAGTGAAAATAACATGTGCTGAGGCACCTGGCATTGCCCAGCTTGCAGAAGCCACTTTAAAAAGAATCACATGAAGGGATATATTGGAAGAGGTCATCTTCCCTTCACCTGGGAGAGACTAAGTGTCATGATTTCTTTAGTGGCATAGCTGTGATTTTATCTTTTGTTCCATTAAACCAGCTATATATTAATGAATGAGGGTTTTTTTTCCATGTAATTAACAAAACAAAACAAACCAACCAAACAAAAAAACCCACAAAAATCCACCAAACAAATAAGCACTAGCTTCTTTTTTTTTTTTTTTTTCTTTCCCCCCCACCGCTGATTCTCCCATTTGGCTAAAATCACATTCTACAATACATTGGGTAGTTTATTAAATTGCTTACAGATGATACTGTTAAATCTACTAGAAAGCTGTTAAAATAGGTACTATTAGGGGACTAGCTTATGTTGATTTTAATGTGGAAAAAAGTCAGATATAAAAAAAAAAAAAAAGAAATGCAGAAAAAGAAGGAAGTCAGACCATCTGGGTACTTACAGCAGTAAAATGCTGCCCATAAATTAGAGATCATGATATCCCCTTTCTCTCTGTCTCTTCCTCATTACTAAGGAATGGGTGGAAATGTTTGCATTTTTAAAGAATCCACAGACCTAGGATACTACTGTAGGAAACTGTAGGTGAAATGAAAGCTATGCTTTTATTGCTGGATGAAAAGACAAACATATGTCTTATTTCTTCTCACATTTGGAGAATGTCTTCTGAACTCAGCTGCAGAAATACTTGGTTTAAATTAGATTTTAGAAAAATCCACTTGTAGTAAAACTGTTGAGTACCATGAATTATTATTACAGTACAAAAAGAAAATATATGGACAAGTGGCAGCAGATGAGGCAAAAAAACCCTAAGAAGTGCTTACCAAGACCACACAGAGCTTTAAAGGAATTCAAGGTTGAAATAGCTGACCATTACTGAGATTAGAGAGTGCCATTTTTTAACTAAAGTTTTCCAAGAGAGACTCAGAAAACAAGAAGCCTGCCAGCCTGATAGCTATCCAAAACAAAGAGGTGGAAGCTGTAATAGGGAACAGTGGACATCTGGATAAATATGAGTTATCTGGGAAGAGTTAAAAAGGTTTTCATAAAAGGAAGCCCTGCCTCACAAACATAAGGCAGTTCTTTGAGGGGATCAAAAAGCACGTGGATAAGGGTGATCTGATTGATCCTGGATTTACAAAAAGGCTTTCAACAAATTCCTTCACGAAAGGCTTTTAAGAAGACTAAGCAGCCATACCATAACATGGCTTAGAAGTATAAGGTGCTACACCTTGGGGAAAAAAACATTAATTCACATATAAAACTATGTGCTTTGAACTAAGCAGCATCAGACAAGATTTTAAAATTTTGAAAGATAATTCCAGGAACACATTAACTCAGCGGTGTCTGAAAGAGCAAATTAGGTGTTAGTAGTGTTGGGTTTAGCAGCTGGAGAACAAAATAGATAACATCATGTTATTGCATAAATCCCAGCTTTGTCTGCTGTCTGAAGCCTGTGTGGTGTTGCAGACCCTCAATTCAAAAAGGACTTAGAACTATAGAGGATGTAGGGAAAGACAATGAGGAGAATGAAAGGTGTGAGATAGCTTCTCTAGAAAGGATGACTGATTATTCTGTTCTCTGTTTGAAAAAAGGTGGGTCTGTAAAATCAGTGACTAGGAAGTGTGCCTGGGGATTGCTGGATCACAGTTTCCCCTGATCCATGAACCAGGGGACATCAAATGAATCTATAGGATCCAGATTCAAGGCAGAGAAAGTGATTCTTTATGTCACTATTTAGTTAGGGATGACTTCCTGCACTAAGCTGAAGATACTAAAAGTTATGTCAGCTCAAGAGGAAACAACACACAGAAATTCATGGGAGAGAAATTCCTGTTACAAAGTACAGAGCTGCCACATCCAGCTGAGGAAGTCTTGGAGCAGAAGCTGCCTGAGGAAAGGAATGCACCATTTCCCATGTTCCACTTTCCATCAGTCTCTATCAGAGACAACATTTCAGGACAGATGGTCTCACTTTGGCTCTTCTACAAGTATGGCTATTCCTACCTTATCACAGCTGACCAAGGCTAATGTGCTGGGTGTTTTGACTGGCAGTTCTTGAAAGGAGATGAGCAAGGGGAGGTTTGACCTGGAAATCTTTTAATACAGATCTCATCATACAAGATCAGATTAAAACCAAACCTTTCCCTGTGTTTGGGCACAGATAGAAGTTGAGTGAGTTCTGCCATTTGTCATCTACCCAGTTTATAGGATGTTTTTGTGACACAGCATTTTTATCACTTGTTGCCTAGAACTGGATCTTTAGGTTTTAGTGAAACAATAGAAATGGTAGCAGTGGTCAAGTGGCTGTAGTTGATATTAGCTAGAAATTTTTCAGTGTATTTTGAAAATAATCTCAGAATTGATGTAATTTATTTAAGATCAAGAAATTACAAAGACCAAAAGGTTATAAACTCCATGACTCCACTTTTATCTTGATGTCTGGTTTCTGACCAGCATTTAGAAATCCCAAAGGAGGCAAGAGTGTACAAAAGGATATGAGCAGTAATAAAAAGCAAAACATGCTGCTGAATAAGCATTTAAGAAATTCATGTAGGGCAAATGGGAATTGTTAAGGCCTATGGAATATTATTTGTGACATTAAGACATAGGAAGCTTTGGGTCTCCCCATCACAGGAATAATTCAGTTACAGACTTCAAATGGTTTATCTTCTGCAGCACAAACAAGAAATTATCCCTTAAAGGAAAGCAGCAACTTGTTTGGAATTGTTGTTATAAAAATCCCTCAACAAGCTGACTAGATAAAAGTTATTTCTCCTGGTTTTTTTCTCCTGTCAGCATCACAGCTCTTGTCAGTTCAAGCAAAGAGTCCTGTATCACTTTAAATGTACCAGGTTTAAATATCCCCAGAGCTTTGTCATACACCAAAATCAAACAGATCCCGGTGTTTTGGCTGGTCATTTTTTCAGCTGAGCACTAACTAATCAAGGTTGTTGTGTTCTAATGCTTTACACAGTTCAGTTATATGGTCAAAAGTGATAGAAGCATCTGTATCCAGTACAAATTCCCATCACATATATGACCATCCAAATGGAGGGGTGATTCTCTTTGATTTCTGCCATAAGTATATGAAGGAGTTCAGAAACTGAGGTCAGATTTGATTATTCCTTTTTACCAAAATGATAAGAGACTAATACAAGTTCAAAACACCCTGACAGTAATTAAGCATTTCATCACCCATTTGTGACATTGGAAGAGCTGATAATTTCGTGATGCATTCTCCTAAACCGGATGTTTAATTTTTGTGTTTACCAGGGTGTCATAGAGCATTTGCTGCAGCTACATATGGAAGAATTTTATTTCCATAAAATTGATAAAAACTTGCATTATTAGGTAGGAGGGAGAGAATTTCATCTAAAGCGAGATTCTGCCTAGGGAAAGATTAAAAATCTGTCTGCTACAGCAACATATTAACATTGCACAAGATGATAAGGAGTTAGCCACCTTGAACTTTTTCAGATGAGGTGCTTCCATTCAAAGGTGTTCTAGCAAAGTCCCTCTGAAGGTTATTTCCTTATGGCTTCTCTCATAGTGTTTTCCTTAAGTATTTCATGATATGTCAACCTGTGCTTGTTTTGCTTCTCCAGAGATGTTGACTTGTAGTCAATAAAGCAAATACTCTCCCTCCTCCTAAATCGTGTTATTGAGAGAATGACATTTTCCTCTGTTTGATTAGGGATCTTGTCTCCACCCAGGCTTTGTGTTACCTTAGTGTCTTAGAGGACTAATGAAGGACTCAAGCTCCTAAAGTCTGGTCTACTTTTCCCAGCCAGAATATTTCAGTTTAACAGAAATCCTGTCTCTACCTTGATATTTTGCCTTTGAAGCATCACTCCAGGGGTCACTTAATTGACAGATGCACTGGATAGGTTTAAAGCCTCAGTGGTTACCTGCTACTTAGATGCAAAGTAATGCAATTTAAATTGTGAGTGTTTCCTCTTGCCCCAACATCTCTGAGAGCTTAGAACCAACCAAGAGGAAACACTTCAGAGAGGGACCTCAGTGAAGTAATGCTGTGAGAATCTGATGCCCCAGTACCCTGGGTCTCAAAGCAAGAGGTGTTTCTTTCAGAAACTTGTCCAGACATTAAAGATGTTTCTGGCCCAGCTGCTAAACACTCTCCTTTAGACCTAGCTTAGTTCAAAATGCAGTGTGATTTAAGGCAGGCTACCTGTCTTGGGGCTGAGGTGAATAGAGCTTATGCTGCCAGTTAACACTCAGCGAGAGGGATATTCATCCTCTGCTGAAGATCAGTCACCTCTTAAACCACCCCAATGATTTTTTTTTTTGGTGCTTACAGTAAGGTTTCCCTTTAATGACACAATGCAAATCATCCACTGATACCGTCTGTAGAGGGCTCTGATACTTCATTTCACTAACTCTCTTCCCCTCTCTGATAGGAAAGGCAACAGGCTGCTTAACAACAGGTATTATTAGGGTCCAATAGTAATTCAGGTAAGCGCTAAACAGCAGTGCATGTTAAACTATACTGAGGTCAGAGAGAACTAGAAAGAGAAGCAATTGCAAGACAGGGAAATTATAAAGCTTTTTTCTTTTTTTTTTTTTTGCTCACGTGCTTGCAGTGCTGCAGAGAGTGCATGCAGAGTAGAGGTGAAAATCCTAAAGCCAGTTCAGTCTAAGTATATCAGTTATTCTGAGGATGTACATGTTGTTTCACTTGAGATTCTGCTTGCTTTGTTTGGAGTAAAAATGCAAGAAATGGGTAAATTAGAGTTTAAAACGTCTGGCACCATTTACTTAAGTAAACTTATTTCCCAGATTGTCACAGGGAAATGTACACTTCTTTTTGCTGTTGTTTTGATTTAGCTGTCAGGAGAGTCATGTTTAAAGCCAGCCTTCCCTGCCTCATGCCGAGTGTCTCTGTGTGCATTCCCTCAAGTTCACTTACTTTACTTTGAAGGTGGGCTGAGCGTCGGAATCTGACGAAAGAGTGGGCTGTGCCCTCGGTCCGAGGGAGCTCTTCATTCCCCTCAATGACTACATTTGCTCGTGCAGTACACAGCAGCAGCAACAGTGTGGTGCTCTGGGTCTCCTGCTCTGCCCGGCAGACGAATCTCCAGCTCGCTGAACATCTGCAAGCCAAGTTTTTCATGTTCTCCTGTATGTGAATGCTGCCCAACTGCACCAGGAAAATGGGCACGGGGGATTATCTCTGCATTGCCATGAGCGGAGGGGCGCCGTGGGGCTTCAGGCTGCAAGGGGGCAAGGAGCAGAAGCAGCCTTTGCAAATCGCCAAGGTAGGAGCATGACAGAAAGATGTTGTTGCCGTTTTGTGGACTCGGGTGACAGCACCACTTTGTTAAAATCCATCCTGCTTCCAGGGAAATGGTTGGTGTGGATCTTGTTGTGATGCTTGTGTGAATTCGCTACCGTGTTTTGCAGAGATTCTACAGGTGCTGATTCTGCTGGTTTCAATAGAATGGGATTATTACTTTTTGGTAGCTTGCAAGTGTTGCCAAAGGTTTGCTAAATGCTGAGTGTTTCACTTGTGACATGATGTGTGCCTTTCAGCTCCTGTTTGCTTTGCTCTGTGGCTTTGAGTGTACTCGGCACGACGCAAAACTCAATCTCATATTAGGAAATGCTGCTTCAGTCATCTATTTATGATAGTTTTTCTACTCTGGTCATAAAATAAATACAGCTTTATCATGAGAAAATGTTCTTACTATTTTGGGAATCCTGCAAAGCATTACACTGACTTATCTCTGGTTTTGGAAAGTTATCCAGTCTTAGAAGCAGCTTTAATAGATGCCAAACGCTCCCTCTTATATTTCATGAGCAACACTAAAAATTACTGGACACTTTTTAAATTATCTGCATGTATAGAAGGAGGGCAAGACAAACAATAGAATTATAAATTTAATGACAATAAATTAAAAATAGGAATTGGTCGACCCAACTTGCAAAAATAATATTTCAAAAGTAGTTTTGTTAAAAATCATTGCTCACTCCAGGGCAACAATGAAGATTTGTCACAGTTATTAAGGCTTATGTAACTGTATGGAGCTGCATTCTGCTCTCCTAGACAGGAGGGACAAATTCTGTCCAGAGCTCTGAGCTCAGCAAAATACCACTGGCTGAAAGGGTACCCGGACTGATCATCATCCCATGAACTCTTCCTTGTTAAACTGAGGCAGGGAGTTTAAAATGTATCTTATCTCCTTTTAGTATCTTGGTAATGCAGTTCATGGAGTGTTTTTGTTTTACTTTGATACATTATTTTAGATCAGCAGTTTCGTATTTAAGCTATAACTTTCTCAAGCTGTCAATTAGTTAGTTATTAATTAGTTAACTTTAATTTACTGGGTCCGTTAACTTTTTCACAAACAGCAGAAACAATAAATCTACCTCATTTTATAAGAGAAGGTCCTTTTAGCTCCTCTGTCAAGAAAAGAACATCTTTCACTATTCTTTTCACTTATTTCCAGCCTATCATATTAACCATATCCAGTAACAGAACTATGAATTATTGAAGGTCTGAATAATTGTTCTCATTCCTGTTGAGTTTTTTATTTGTTTTTCTGTATTTTGCAAAACTTGAACATGTTCACCTTTTTTTTTTTCCTACCGTTGGGCAACTGTTGCTGTGTAAGTAAAGCCTCTGATAACAGATGGCAGTGGACTCCTGCCATCTAGTGAAAACTTGTAGCCAGAACTTAAAACATCGTGAGTAACGGTAAAAGGCAAGTGGCCCTGATTACATAAAACCAAAAGTAAAAAGCACAGCACTTTGAACACAGGATTCTGACTAAACTTTAGTTTTCCTGATAATGGCCTATTCAAGAGTGGTGGGGTTTTTTCATATTTACATCACAGACAGCACTTAAGTCTGGATTCTGTTTTAGGACTAAAGTTGGGACTTGAGTTACACAGTAACAGTTGTGCCTTACTTCTAACGGGAAAATCCCCAGGAAAATATACCCACATTTAGAAAAATAAGGATATGTATTTTTAGAAAAAATCCACTGGTACAAGTTTGTTTTCCTGTAAATGGAAGTAAAGGCTTCAGCAGGGTTGCTTACCTTTGTTAGAGCAGAGGGACAGGCACTCAGGCTCTGGTCATGAGTGGAGAAGTGGTTGTGATACAGACCTAAAGGAGAGAGGGATGTGAAATGGAGGGAAATGAGACAATCCATTAAAATATGTCAGGACACAAACTTCCCAAATTCACACTTATCTACTCTTTGATAAAGGAAACATATTATTTTTAAAGCTGGTGGAATAAGTCATTGCAGTTCACTGCCAGAAGAAGCAGCTTTTACCAGTTTGTTTTATGCCTTTTAAAATAGTTTTATTACATTTATAAAGAATATGTAAACCATCTCCCCACTGCCTAGCTCCTAAAGCATATATTCAAGTATGAAATCCATGAGAGTTTTGCCTGCAGTATAAATTATTTTCTTCCATTACCATGCAAAGTGTTAATGGAGAGATAAAGACAAACCTTCTACCAAAAAGTAACTCAGTACTTTTTCACAAGCACTTTTGCAGACAAAATAGGCAATTTTCATCAGCAAATAATAGCCACTAAATTAGATTCAAGACTTTTCAGTAACTTGTTAGAGTGAGATTGCAACAAATGAATTTTTCTAAAGTATGAGAAAGTATAATTCTGTTTGTCCATTTTAAACCCTTATTCAAAACATACATTTGACTCATTTTCTGTAAAAACATAAGAAGTGTTTAACAACTCACATCCTTTAAACCCTGGCTGTGTACACCAACTTACTTTGTGAAGTCCGATAATGTTATGAATACTTCATAAAAACTTTTTTTCAGTTTAAAAAAATTTGCACGTTCTATATACTGTCCCAATATAACATAAGGGATTTAAAAGGAAGTATTTTAAATGCTATGCCCAAAGACATACTGTGCTAAGAAGGTTATTCAATAAATGGATGCTATTTAAAAAAAAAAAAAAAACTTTAATAAAGAGTCCAAAGCTAAGGAAAACAGTGGTTGTGTGCATCCCTTCACTAAATCATGTCAGTGCTGGGCCGTAGGACGGCTCTCCCAAAGCAGGAGATGGGAAATCTCAGTGTAGCAGTGACCCTAGAAGGAGAAGAATTCAAGATATATAAAAGCAAAACAACACAGGATGACCTTTCCATTTTACCATGGGCTATATGAAAGAATATTTTTTTATTAATATCATTGTGTGTTTTTTCTTGAAAATATCTTTGCAGTTTTTAATTTAAAATTTATAAAAAAATAATGGCTGGTTTTCTGAATAGCATTTGAAGGTCCTGTGATTTTTTCTATTAATACTTAACAATATTGGCTGTGTTGTATACAATGAAGTTATATCGTTTAAGAAGCATCTCTTTTGCAACTGGTAATTTAATGGAGTTGTCCTATAGATGATTTAGATTTATATTCAATTGCAATGTGCCTCTATTAAATTCTCTTTGCAAGAGAGGTACAATATTCTCAGCATATTTGTTATCTGCACCAAACAGTGAATTGATGAACTCTTTGCTTGTATCTGTCAAAGTCTCGGTAATTTAAGTTTGGGAACAGTACCAAATAGTTCTAAATATTTAAGGGAGGCAAGTTGCATGATTCTGACCTATAAGCACTTCAAAGGAAGTTCAGATGAGTATCCTAAAAGTAAAACTGGACAGATTCTTGCAAGGAGGCTTCTGCTACTACTTCCCAAATTGTAGCTTTACCTTTGGCTTAGCAATGACAGGTGACAAATGGCTGCCTGGTCATTTTAGACTGGTGCCCTTGTCCATCAACATGCTCAGATTTCAAGTCTCAGTTTCATCATTTTGGATTCATTGGAACATGAAACAGAAAGTAAAACTCAAAGACTTGGGAACAACCTGAACCAACAGTGTGAAAAGCGATGTCTGAATATGATTACTTAATACTGGATGTAAACAGAGGCAGGTGGTGTTGTGGTTGTTTGGCTTATTCTCTGCATTTATCCAAAGTACTGGACACATACAGAACAACCCAAGAGGTTTTCATCAAGTTGACCTCTATCCTTTTTCTAGCAGAAAAAAAAATAAGGGGTGAGACATGTAAGCACAGATATGCTTTGGATCCCGAGGTAAGGCAAAGCACATCACCATCACATACATATGTGAAATGAATATATTAGCGAACAGTCTATCCACAAAAGACATCACAGCTGCTGGGTTTAAGGAAACCTTTTTAAGTTGTTGTCATGCTCTTGCATCGATATCCCTGGCAAATGCTCACCCTTGCAGGCAGGTAAATGAGGTTAGCAAAAGCAGGATCTTCCTTCCCACCACTGTTTGGAATTGCAGTTCTCAGTGTGCTGGGTGAAGGCTCAGCACTGAGCTGACACGACCCTGCTGGTATATGGGTTTTTATCACTTGGCATTTCAAGAAGGATTTGAACACAACTTTATGCAACAGCAATCAGCAGAACGAGCCATGTTTAAAACATGCTAGTTGAACTTTGGCAGCAAAGGAGAGGGGTTTAGAGTCAACCTACATGATTTTAAACACAACTTGCCTTACTTGGCTTGTATTTAAAACTGTTTGTTTAAATTTGCTGGCTAATACATTTCCAAACATAGTTTGTTTTTCCAGCCCGGACAGACTCTTATTCTCAAATTCACCCTTCAGACCATCCGACACAGCTGGTATTTGCTGATATTCAGAAAACCCCATAAGGCATATTTACATATTCTTTTACACAAGGAGTTATGTGGAAAATTGTGGGTTTATCTATCTTTTCTGGAGAGGATTTTGACTCTGTTACAAGCCTTGACCCAATTTAATAACCAGTGCATTTTTGCATGTGTTTAGATGACATAGTTCAGCTTTTATTTAAGTAAATTCCAGAACTTCCATTGACAGACTTGAAGATGCTAGGTTTTATGGAGGTTAGGTTAATTTATTTTGCAAAATAGAGGAATAAAGTAAGATTCTCCAAATCTAGCTAAAATAGACCACTGGTAAATAACTGTGTTCTGAAAAATCTGCCAGTGCTAGTTAGAAAAATAAAGAAGAAAAAATATTCACACATCTTCACCACCAAAGGTATACGTGTTCTTCTAAAGGTTAGGGCTCTGTGTTCCCTCCTTTCAAACTTTTGCATTCCAGCCATTGTGCCAGTGGAAATGTTTAGTACTGGAGTCCCATCTAGTTGTTTAAAAGCTGCCTGCTGAACTAGCACATGAGTGTATAGCCTGTTTTGGATGTACAGGACTACATACCAAGCTGCTTTTGGCATGCTTCCCACAGTATTTAGGCAAACACAGGCGTGTTTGGGATACATGGTATTATTCATTTCTGCTTATTTCCAATTGATGCTTTTCCAACTCTCACGCTAGGCGAGTTTTCAATGGAATAGAATGAACACCATAATTCACACTGATTTAAACTAAACAAACTGAAAAAACCAAACCGTGTATTCTTACTAAATTAGATCAGCTGCTTTGTATAGAGCTTTGCTTCATTTTGTAGTTTTTTTGCTGGAAACATTTAAATTACACTGCAAGACATTATTACTTGTCATTGTTCTGTATTTTCTGCCATTGCATTCTTATTGTGAATGTGAATGTAATAGTAAGACTTCTGTCCAAGTTCACATTAAAATATCACAACAGGAAATGTTATTTACAGAGTCCTCTAGGATTGTGTCAGATTGTTTGAGAGGACACAGCTAACAATTTAGGCATATCATGGAACGGTTTTCTTTCAAATGCAGAAGTAAGTGTTCTTCCTATTTGCAGCAGAAATATTTAGAGCAAAAATTACTATGAGGGACCATATTTCATAAGTTAAATGCTTAGCACTCTATAAAATGAGATGGATTAGCAGAGATAGCTTCAGCTTTAGGAGGAATAATTCTGTGCATGGAATTAGCTATGGACAAAAATGATAACATTTAGATTGCAACCAGTATTCACGAGCACTGTTCATTGGCTGGAACAAAACTGGCAGTAAAAAAAACCCTGGATATCAGCTAGAAGGTTTTAAATTTCAAACCCAATGTACACAAGTTACACAGTGGATTTCTTTTTCTGTAATTTTTCCCATCTGCACTGTTTCATTAGAATCCATAGGCCATAGTCAGTGGGAATGTTAGGATGAGACTAATGCACATTTAGACTGGAACACTTCAGTGTGCACTAAAATCAAAGAGCTATGTTTTGATTACCTGCCAGTACAACCTGGTATTGAGCATGAAAGCCAAAAATCTTCAAAACACCTCAGCACCTTGCTGTCACTGAAGAGCTAAGAACAGTGAAAAGCAGCTGCCTTATTTGTTGCTTATGTGGAAGGTAAATTCTAACAAAAAGCTGGTCTAAGTTTGCCAGAGACAACAGGTTTAGATCCTGAGCTCTCTGCCATGCTGCAGTCCTGGGCACAGCACGGGCTGTCCCTCTCTTATTTAGCAGGGAAATTCTGTCTGCAAGTTGTCATTCTACTTTACAGAAATATATTTTGAATCCTTTAAGTCCCCTTCTTTGTTTAACATCTCCTTCCTACATCTGGGACTGGGCACTGAATGCATGGGTAAGCTTTTGCTTCAAAAGAGTTATGTAATCCTGGACTGAGTAGCTGTGGAATCGTTATTTTATAAACTGGCCTTTTTGTAAGTATATTTTAGAAATATGGTCCTATTTAGGAAACTGGATGCTTTATGTTTTGAGGGCATGTTTTATATTACAGTTCATTAGCAGATGAACTGGTGATGGGTCAAAACTATGAGGAAAGCAGATAAACTGTAGTGTTCTATAGTTGGTTTCATTTGACATGTTCTCTATAGCATAACACGCCACGTATGGCACAAATTGCTGCAATATTGAATTACTAGAAAGTAAAAAAAAAAAAGTAAGACACCATATGTCCAGTGTGGGACTTTACAATAACAGAAAGAAAAGCAAACAGAATGACAGGGGAACATAATTTAATAAGATTAAATTTGCCCTTCCTAGCACTCTCTCCCTAATA
Source organism: Rhipidura dahli (assembly GCA_013399225.1). Lineage (NCBI taxonomy): Eukaryota > Metazoa > Chordata > Aves > Passeriformes > Rhipiduridae > Rhipidura > Rhipidura dahli. The sequence continues at coordinate 123,031 of VXAC01001189.1, read as the reverse complement.
CAGGAATACCAGCAACTGCTTTTTGTCTCAAAGCAAAGGTGGCAAAAAAAAAAAAAGGTGGTTTTAGAAACCTAACAGTTGAAATTGCACTAAAGGAAGCCTTAACAGAGGAGTTACTTTTTTTTCACATGAACTCATTGAGAGCTTTGCCATTGACTTCAAAGGGCAAAGGATTGCGCCTTAGCATGTATAATATAGTGCAGTTATTTAATTAGAAGCAGATACCATGAATAAAAAACCTCATTGGGAAGGATGTGGCAGATTTTGCTATGGATCTATTTAGTGCAGGTTTCTGTGTCTAGAAGTCATTCCCTTCTAAGGAACAAAAAACCACCTTAGACTTTGGGTTACTGTAATAACACTGTTAGATAATGTCACCTTCATTCAAATTATTTGGCAACAGAACATTTCATTTCCAAGCTGTCTTGGAAGTCTGTGTGAGGACAAAGATACTCACCTGAGCTGAAGATATTTCGGTCTGCTTATAATGTAAGAGAAAGAAATGATTGCTAGTAGTACAGAGTAGACTGACTCTACAGGTAACTAGAGCTTATTTATTTAAGGACTGATAATATATTGGTGTAAGCTAAGGAAGAAATTCAGACAGTGGGCATATCCCTCAGCTGCAAGTGTTTACTGGTTGAAGGCACTCCTTGTAAGTGCCCTCTTGGTTTCCTCAACTCTGCAAACAGACAGACCCGTGTTGGCTGAATGGTATTTCCTAAACAATTTAGATTTCAGGGCTTTACTAACTCACCTCATTTTGCCTGACAGCTCAAGCAGCAGCTCAAGTCCTATGAGCAGTTCATCTGTCAGATTTGAAGTGTAGAAACCCCCTGGTTAGGAGAGGAAGGAGGAAAGGGAGAGGAGTGCCAGGCAGCTGGGGGTGACAACCTTTTCAGCACAGCTGTGGCTGGACAAGTCAGTAAGTCCTTGGCACACCCATCTTGTAGATGTATCTCCAACACTTTCACTGGCATGCCTTTGGAAAGGCTCTAAGGGTCCTGCTTTTCATCTGTAAGAAAAGCATCTCTGTGGAATTGTGCAACAGTAATTGCAATGGTTGTCTGTATCTGTGTAACAGAAGGTGTTTCCAAGATATGCTGCTATCAGGGGGAATCACATCATGAGTTCTAACAGCTTTATTCATCCACAACCACTGAAACAGTCATCTCTCTATTTATCTCTCCAAATCCTCGTCTTCTCTGCCAGGAATTCTTGCTCTGCTTTATCTTATTGTTCTCTCTGTAGTACTTTTATTTAAATACATAAGTACAGCTACTTACTTAAACATCAGTTTCAGTGAATTCACTGAAAATTGTGGGCAAAAATACCTCTGGCTTCAAACCTTGTTATTTGATTAGAATAGTGCCCATCACTTCCATTGGATTTCCTCTGGGCTGAAAGAAATACAGGAAACTTTCTGCCTTCATGAACTCTCTCAGCACAGACATCTCTGAACTACTAGAGCTTAACAGATGTGGCTGGAATAGAGTGATCAGCATTTTGTTCCACATATTACATTTTCCTATTTTGTAGAAATCACCTCAAAGGCCAGCTGCCATAAGCCACTGATTTAATTACAGAGGATGCATATGGAAGTAATCTGGAAGGGATAAATAGCTTTCTATATTATCATATATTCATAATGAGCTTTCTGCATGCTGGAATAGTACTTGCTGGATGGATAGTGTAAAACTCGCTTGCAAAATCCTTAAAAATAGGGAAAACTATTGTTAAGCATGGATGTTTTAAGCAAATTCCAACATGTGATACTATTTAATGCCTAAGATTCTTATGAAGGAGCAGCTGTTGGACATCCTTCATAGAAAAAAGACCAAAGTTTAAGAATGGTCAGCTTTCCAAAAAAGGGATACCTAGGAAATTAGAAGTGTTTCACCTAAATTGTCAGTCAGTGATGAATAAGTATATTATGCCGATCTATATAAAATAAGCCATTCATTAAAGTGGAGAGTTTCATTAAAGAATACATAGTAAGATTACATAATTAGCTTTTGAAACAGAATTTTAGTATTAAAGTTGTTATCTCATGGTATCCATACTGTTAGTCAAAGTCAGTCTTTAGGTGCACTGCACATTTTTGGGGGTATCTGAGGGAAGGTACTTGATATCTGAAAATCACAACTAGAACACTGTTTCCTATGGAGCCTTCCAGTCCCTTTGGCAAATGAATTAGCAGTGTGCCTTTATGTCCAGTCTAAATAATCATCTTTTCACAATACTGACGTTATTGATTATCACTAGATGGTGGTTTTCACAATCCCCAAAATCACAGGTAAGTGAATGTAAAGACAATTCTACCTTAGAGAAATTTTGGTTCAAAGGCTTAATGCTTTCTTACTGAAGCTGAAAGTATCATTCAGCTCAGTTCCCCTCAGACCACATAATTTTAAAGTGTAGAATTAATGCCCTTGTATATAAATCAAGTCAAGAATCACAGAATATCAGATTAATCAAAGTCATAGCATCAAATTAGTAATTCCAAATCTTTCTTTCACTTTTACTTAATATTCCCTGCACACAAATAGAATGTAATCCCCTTAAGGAGGGCTCCATAAATTTGGACTAGGATTTGATTTGTGGTTTCATGGCACTATAGTTAGGACAAATTTTGATCTTAGAAAAAACCTGACTAAAAAATATTTCAGTGGTATTTCAGAAGAAAGAGGCAATTGTAATCCTTTAAAGAGAAAACAAAAATATTTCTGCACCTATTTGACACCATATTATGAACATTAAATAGTAATATTACACAACTATTGATTACATGCAGTAAAGTAATAATTAAAAGGAGTATAAAAAGTATTATTTCAAACCTTGCTTTCTTCCAGCCCAATATAACGACAGCCTGAGCAGACAGGGCTGGGAGCCCTGGAGGTGTAAGGACTCTCCCAGGTCTTGTATCCAATTTAAATCAAATTTTGAACTATATTAAAATAGCGTTTTTAATAAATTCCTCATTATCCTTTCTCTGCTCTCACTGTTAGTCAAGACTTCAGTCTGTAACACTAGATCTTCATTTCACTAATTTGATTAAGAATGGACTCCCATGAAGCACACTGAATCCAATACTGCATCATTCACCACCTATGGTGTTGGAAATCTACCTGAGTTTTGCAGCTTAAGCCCATTTTTATTCAAATAGTTTTAAATCAACAGATCGGTACAGGTGTGATCTAACTAAATTTTTCATTATTGAATCTTCATTTGAAGAACCCTGATCCTAAATGTGCTACATTTTTAAGGCATTGTCCAGATCCCCAGGATAATGTTACCAAAGTATTTAATGGCACAACTTGTGACTATAGAAAGGGTTTGACTTTAAAACCTCTTGTCATTCTAGTTTCAGTCTCCTTCCTCAATATTTACAGGAACAGTAAGAAACAATGCAATGAATCTAAATGTAGTGAGAGGCCCATGAATGCCTCTTTTTCTACACTGGCAAGAACAGTACAAAGGCTACAATAATTAAGCCTGAGGAGGTAGTTATGGCTGTGGCCTGTCATTTTTTTAGAGTTACACTATGAACAAACAGAGCACTGAAATGCAAGGCCTGAGAACAATAGTGCCCAGCCCCACCAGCCTTCTGGGTCACTCACTGGTTGTTTGCTTCCAGGCCTGATTTGCATAAGAGGCCTGGAAAAGTTGCAGAGACTGGGAATTAGCACAAAATGATACTGGCTGCTAATTGACTCAGGCAAAAACTAAAGATGCACTGACCTGTTCAAATCAGACTTGAATTCAGGCCTCTGGATTCCTGCATCATCCAGCACTGAAGAATTAAATCCTGGCACGGTTCATCAGCTGCTGGGCCCTGGGATAAAAATAGACAGGCAGAAACAGGATCATGTTTTAGCATAATCAGCTGAAACTGAAAAGGGTGGGAAAGAAGCCTTCCTCTTATGGAAAACACTTTCTTTTCGGGTGTTTTGGGTGTTGCTGTAGGAAACGGCATGGCAGTCGAGCTCACCGAAAATGAGGGGCAAACCAAATCTTTCCCCAAAACCTTTTACTGCTCTAGACCCAAATACTTTTGTAAAGGTTGGAAAATACTCATTGTTCCATACTTGTATGCAGGTGTGTTCCATCTAGAGCAAGGAACATGATTTATTTCAGCAACTAGACCAAATGTGCAGACACAGTGATTGACAGCTGTAGAAGTTATCTATTGCCTCAGCCCTATGCAGAGCCTCTCTCTTCTGAAAGCTAACTAAAAAGCTCCTTCCCATAGCTTTCCATCAGATCATTTTGAGAAGAAATGATATGTTAGGAAGTCCTCTCTGCTTTTAGAGGTCTGTAGTACTACAGAAAGTGGTGTTCACCCATGGGGATTCACATAATCTCATGTTATACCTGTATGACACTTAAAGCAAAAAGTACACTTAGGCCTAAGTGGGTTTAGTTTCATTTAAAAGTTTTCTTGGACTTTTGTGGATTTCTTCAGTTTTACATTTCCAAGATGCTCTCAGGCTAGATGATATTTTCATGTGCTTGTGTTTCCTTTTGGCCATTTAACTTGGCTCACACAGGCCTTGTGTACCTCTAGTCTGTCCATCGTTTTAACACACTTAGTTACACCCTAAACCAGTATTTCAAATAGAGATCCTGACAGAGCTGCACTTGGCTGGTTTTGACTCATTTCTTCCATGCTAAAAGAATGTACAATCCTCTCTGACACAGTGACATTGAACTGCTTTTGCTGTGTTTTTTCAGTTAATTGTAAAAGTTAATAAGAAAAAGGTAAGTTTCAGGGCAAAATAATAAAGAGAAAAAGAAACTGGACACTCATTCTAACAGTGAATTTAATTTATGGAGGTGCTGACCTGTGACACCTTTTTAAAGACTACGTAATCCTTAAAAAGTGGGCTTATCAGAGAAACCTGAGGAGGTACTAGCAGTTCATATAATAGGAGCTTTCCCTCAAAATTATATTAGTAAGAGGCATCAGCAAAGTCTTCTGAGGCAATCTGAGTCAGTTTATCTTCTTTTAGTTGAAAAAGAGCACTGTACATGTTTACATTCCTATTCTGTTGCTTAAAATGTCACTCCTGATCTTCATTTTTTAAATGACTCCTTGCCTTACGTCACCAGTGTGCTGAAAACTGTGTCTGACTATAAGAGTTTCTTAAACAGCTAAAATCAGTGCCATTAGATAAGGCACTACACAACCTATCAAATTTTAATGTATATAGTAATTTGAATTGTAGGGAAGCACTTGCTCAGGAAACAAATACAAAATTATGGAACCAAATCACATAAATGTCTTTTCACTTTTTACCATTGCCTTCACAAGCTCCTCCTGGCCTCTACTCCCTTTGTTTGGTGCTTGGCATTTGGAAAAATGCTGCACATCAGGGCTTACTTTGACATTACTGGGAGCTTTCTGACACTCTTTCAAAAAATCACCCATGAATACCATGCTGTCATATTGCCAGATGTTTCTTCAGCCTGCTTTTTGTTTCACAAATAAACTTTGAAAGCAGCACAGTGCATATGAGAGGAGAAGGCAGTGATGTCCATTTCCTCTTCTGCTTTTGTCTCCTGTTTTAAAGTTAGTATTTGACCTTTGTTGGGGATTGATGCACTTTCCATAGGGAAATGCTACGTGGAGGATTTTGGGTTTGTAGCTGCCTCAGTCTTCCTTTCAGAAGTACTTAAAAAAGGTGCCTCTTAACTTGGTACCAAGATGCAGTTGTTTCTTGCCTTCCTATGCAGTGTTCACTCTTAAAATCAAGTCATGAGGATATGGCACATTTTAGGATTTATACTTTTCAAGGTTACTTGGAGGTTCCACAGCAATGCAGCCAAGTCAGATGCATCATTTAATAGTTGAAAAATATGCAGGGTATCTTGGAGCAAAGCTGGAGCACCAGTAGCCACACAAAATGAAAAGGAACATATTACGCTATCCTAGGGTAATACAACTAGGGCTATCTGAAATCTTTCTATGTCGGGATGAAATCTGATGGCAAGCAGGTATTTTATAGCCACATGTTAATTTTCTTGAGCATTATGAGTTATTTAATTAAATCCTTAAAATGAGCAGCTCTTTCATGTGCACTTACATTTTCCAGATGTTTGATACACTCAAGATTATCCTGTTCATTTGCATGTGCTTGTTTCCTTTGTTGTTATTTTTAGGAAATTCTTTAAAGCATTATTATTCTAACATCTGACTAAGATTTGAAAATGTTTTTTATCATAGTCTCATAGCATTTTCCCGTTATCTTTCTTAATCCTTATTTCTATTATTTATAGTTTTGGAAGAGACCAGGATTTAATTTAAACTGATAGTAGGAATTTTGTCATAGGTTTTGTTCCCACTCATCTGAGGGAATCAGCAACATCAGTGCTATTTATCTGTCATATTTAGCAGTATGGGTTTATAAAAATTACACCCATGCTAAAAATAAAAGCTGTGCCTCAACACAAATAACACCACTTGAAATGGTGATGTTTTCCAGGGCCCTTCCTCCTTGACAGAAGCAATGTTGCAGAAAGCCAAGGCTGTGTGTTCAGCACATGGCCTTTCCCTGCTGAGTCCGTCTCTCAGTGATCCTGGCGAGAAATGCACACCTGGAGGTTCTGACCCTCTGCAGGAATTTCACTTCTAAAAAGCATTTTAAACCAAACTTCCAACTCGTGCCTATGATCTAATGGCATCAATTACCCTGCATCCCTTTCCTCTGTGAAAGGTTTGTTAGGAAAATGTTACTTTAGCTCCCATAAGGAATACCTGGGGCTGCTCTTGCTATAGGATTGATGCTTTTCACGAATGTGTGGGCTGCAGCCTTCTGTGTATGGAACTGCATCCTTGACTAAGCAAACATCTTAAAGCTGGCACAGATCTTGGGAAAAGATCATGAAAGTACGTCAGGATCTATCTGGGATGAGAGATGCCATATTACTTTTGTGTTAGTACATGAAAATAATAATCCAGAGGAAGAAAATTCAATAAAATCATAGAAAGTGTATGCGAAAGGTCTGCTTGAAACAGTACTCCAACTTCTTATATTAATAATGGTCAAAAATGGCAGCATTAAAATAAAAACTAACTGGCTCCTTCCCAAGCTCCATGCCTTTTGGATTTCCTTAAAAATTCAATCTTTACAGTTTCTGAATAATGCAACCATTGTAATTCAAGGACGCTCCCCTGCTGCTTTTGATTAATTTATTTTAACAACACAGAAAAAGTCTGCTGTAGCTCCTCTGGTAATATAAATCCCTGTTACAAAGGATTCTCTTGTCTCCACCTCTCTAATAAACTATAGTGTCAGGGGTTCAGAGCTAAATGGATGGCAATACAACTTAAACAATTCATCTCTGCTTAAGTGTCTGAATTAATATCAGCGGTTTTTCCCTTCAACCTTTAACTAATTTATAACTCTATTCTTACCTTCCTATATAAGTAACAGATCCAGTGATATTTTAATTTGCATGCAATCACACATTTTACACTTTAAAAATTAATATCTTGAAAACAATGTACCTATAGCCAGGTATCTTTAAAAATCCCTGTAAAATAACTGTGACTATCTGCCCAACTTTAAAAAACCTATTGTGAGTCTCATGACAAATGCAACTTTCCTTATGGTACCAGCTATTGGAATTTGGTTCTTCCCTGAGTTCCAGCTTTCATTAAAATTCCAATACATTTCTGGATATCCTGGATTGCAAAGTGATCCCACCCCCATGGGGGAAAACACCCCAAGTAATCCCAAGTTTTTTAATGTTTTAATCTTTTTCCATGTGTTTCTAGAGAAACTGGCATTTGCTGGTTGCAGGGCTAATGGAATAAGCTTGGCAGGCCCACAGTCTGAGAACAAAATGCCCAGTGAGGACACTTAAATACCTGTAACAGTTTCTATGGACAGAAATTGAGTAGCACAACAAAGCTGCTATTAAAAAAACAGCAGCTTTCAGAGCTTACAGAGATTGTCACAGCGAATTATGGCACGTAGATAGTTTCCCAAATCCTAAGAGCATGTGAATTCTCTAGCATTCAAGCAGTACGACTCCTTTTGGGAGTCACAGAGCATGTTGATAGAAATTGCTGTTAGCTTACTTATACAATTACATACTCTTGATCTGTTTTCATTTCACACAAATATTAAAAACTCATTTGTTTAAACTTATTTATTTAAAACTATTAAAAAAAAGGAAATCAAACAGTTTTCAAGCTGTTTCTTACGGATTTCTGGTAAACTTGCTGCTCGTTTGACATGTTGAATGTGTCGTTTCAACAATGCCCCTATGTGTGAGCGTATATACAGATGCTTTAGGCTAACATTAAACAATGTTCTATAGCTAGGACTCATTTTGCAGTCCAAATAAAGTAGGTACTGTTTTTATAGCTATCAGTTCCTGGGTTATGGAGAATGTCTTCAAATAGAAATAGAAAGGAGTTTATCTTTACAAACAGGTCTCATTCCCTTAAAAGGAAGTTGTTTCTTTTTTCTTCTGCTTCTTTGGAGAACTGACTACAAACTGGGAATGGTTATTGTATGACTCATTTGGGAAGAATAGCTACAGTGTAAAAAGTTCAGAAGGGATTTTAATAAAACCAAACCAAATTATCTTCTGTTTTGGGCATGATAAGGATAGTTTTAAAGAGCACAAAGTTTTTCAGAATGCTGTCAGTCAACCTAATACCATAATGTTTTGAAGGGAAGGAGGAAAAGGTCAGGAAAAACATTTTTCCGTAGTTTCAGTTCTATAGATAAAACAGAAACCCCCTTTCTTAAGGAAATTTTAATTTACTTTATTCTGGTCTGGCCTAGCCTGGCAGTGAGCTCCTGCATGCACCAGGGCAGATCACTGACTGCCAAGGCCAGACATCTAGCTTGGGACTGATGCCTTACTGAGCTGTGCACAGATAATGGGACTTTACTACTGCAGCCCACGTACTTCAGCTACTGGGAAATTCCCCCAGACCCCAACAGTGTCAGTCAAACTGTTAAAAATAATTAAATTATTTCAATAAAACAACATTTACACTATGCACATTAGAGACTGCAAATGCTACAAGTAAATATTATTGTATTACTCCCTGCATTGCTTTCCCTGCAATGTCATAAAGGATACCATAGTAAAGTTAGGACAGGAAAACTTCTGTTACTATGTTTGATTCAGCATCCTTTCCTCACAGCCCTGGTCTTAGTTTTTACAGTTTTATAAATGAAATCGTGTCTTCAACATGCCACTTAGAGTTCTGCTTCTCTTTGTGCTGCAGCACTCAAGTATCCTGTCCTTGGGGGAAAAACTGGGCTTATGTCTTGTAAAGCAAAGTTTTAACAGGGTTTGTGATTTGTTCATCTTAGGAATTTACACTGAAAAAGTGCAGGCGAGCTGATGCAGTAGCTGGATGAGAGATGCTGACTGTTTAGCAAGTGTTCCATGCAAATCATAGAAAAATGCACATTTTTTTCAAATTCAGCACTAGCTATTTGCATATTGCTAATCTAGCAAGAGAATTTTGTAAGATTTTTGTTTTCTTTCTCCTTAGTGTATGTATCCTGTAAAGGAACTAGCTGCATTTGTCCCTTGTAGTCAAGGCACATTCCCTTAAATTTCAGACTATTACATGGTTTTGGGTTTGAAAGTTCATGTCCAATGTTGGCCATTTAAATAAAGTTTCCCAAAGTGCTAGTAGCATATTTTTTTATTATTTGCTCATGCTTGAAACACTATGAAACTTTTCTCTGAGTGTTTCTCCTAAGATTGCTCCGACTGAGGCTGAAGTTAATAGAAAGTGACCAAGTGATTTCAATGGGAGTTTCACATTTGGAAAGCAAAAACACAACAGTGTTTTGGCAAGATTGTTGATGTATCTGAACTCTCATTCCTAGGAATTTTACAGGAAAATGCTGAACATTTCAAATTTCCATGAGGCTAACTGCATTTGAATCTTCTTCTGAAAATATCTAGAATGTCCTGTAGTCTTCAAGGCTAAGTTTTAAAAGAAAAATGCTTCCAAGAGCTCTCCATCCCACTTCCAACTTGCTCATGTTGGACCATTTGGGAATGTCCTGGCTGAACAAGTGCTCACGGATGTATCACAAGCACTCAGTTTTCTGCAAGGAATGATGACTCTGTGCTTTACAGTCTAGCCCAGGCTTTACAGTAGAGCTCAGACATGCAATGCTGATGTTTTATGAGGTACCTTTGATGATGGGAGCTCTACAGGCACAGCCATAATTTACCACTGCAGTAGACTGTGGATAGACAAAACATAGAATTTGGGTATTTTAATGGATTTTAAAAATATGTATTTTGTAGACCTCACACTTAAAAAAAAAAAAAGCATGGGTGAAACTTCTGTTGCTGCTGCTACTGTCCCAAAGTGCTGTGCACTGCAGGGACCTAAAAGGTTGCTGTTTGGGAGGGGTGACCAAGGGTCCTGCTGCTGGGATTTGGAGGCCAGCTGGGACAGGAGGCTCCTCCTTGACAATAGTCTGGATAGTGCTCTGCCTGATAATGAGGGCAGTGACATTTCAACAGACTGCAAAAGAGAGTCTTTTAAAGGCCTACCCTGGACCTGGTTGCCAGGTAGCCGCAGGAGGGAGAAGGCTGGCAGCACACAGGGAAATAATTCAGCTGAATTCAATTAGAGTGCATCAGTAGAATTAAGTGAACTATTAAAATAAACAGTTTCCCTAAACCAGAAAGGGTCATGACCACAGAAATTGGAGCCTTTACAGATTTCTTTATACCATATTGAGCTATTAATGCTTTCTAACATGAGCCACTGCATTGCACAGTTACAAATGTGCTGAGGACATGACTGGGTTTAGGGTTGCACACATGGCAGGGACCCACCTTGGCCCCTCTGACACTGGTCATTTTTCAGGATCCACAGCAGGCAGAGATGCAGCAAGGCTCCTTTCCACACAGGGACTGAGCAGCTGCTGCCTTGGTTTGTAGATCAAAGGGAACCAGAGGTAACAGCATGAGAGACCCAGACTGTGAGCAGACCCTTCCTTTCTCCCTCTGCTGAGGACTTCTGCTGAACACCTGCAGAGAGGGCAATGGCTCCTCTGGTAGAATGACTCCAGATTTTTCAAATATCCTGATCAAACCACTAGCCAGGATATAACCCTAATCGTGTAGAAATAACCCAGTGCTTTAGTAATGCCTTCGGATATCCTGGATCAATTTTCCCCTAAGTGCTACCTAATTGAATTAATGAGAGAGATTTTCTTGATTTAAAAGGAAGCACCCCGAGTATTTCCTGGGCTGTAGATTTAATTTGTTTGGCACTGGTAAAGGTATTCGTCAGCCAGCAAACACCTAATTTTAATTTATAACAGCCATTACACCTTATACTAAAGCCAGAGATTTAGGATGAAACTGGGTGTGAAAAAGTACTGCTTGCAACTGAGACAAGTGGGTCCTTTGAGCAATATAGGAGTGCATTTCCCTACTGCTTAGACTTCTTGATAGTAGCTTTTGCAGATAGTTATGTCTAAGTGAAAAATCACAGTGAAAAACCGTAGTAATACACAGCAATAGCTATGAGAAGGGCACACACTGCAAGAGATTGCTAGGTCATCTATTCAGGGGAGTAATACAATGTCCAGCAGAGACAACAGAAATACTTACTGGTGTTGAATAAAGAAGTACCATGGCTTTTAGGTGGTATTCTGGAATTATGATCTCTTGCCTAAAAGAAGAAAAGAATAATGAAGAAAAACACAAGTTAACAACGAGAAATAAAGGAAACAAGCTTATCAAAAATAATAGGGCAGGAAGCAGCATACATTTTGTATAGGGAAAAAGAACCCCAAAGAAAGTATAGTGATAGTCCATAAAACTGTTACCTCAAACTGCTTTGGAATTTGCAGTTGAGCTCCCATTTCCTTCAAAGGTTCAAAATGACAAGTTTCTGCAAAGCAGGGTTCTCAAAGCTTGTGAGAGGCCAGTGGTTTAGTTTATATTTTTTCTACTGCAGAGCAAATGACTGACAGAGGTCAAGCATACAATTTGAAAGTTAAGTCCTATTCCTGAGTCCCCTTCCTGCCTCCCCTTAGTGCTCTGCTCTCTTGGTTTCCGAGTTCTCCTATACATTAGTTGGCAGCCTCAGCTCGTGGCACCACAAATTTACACACAGCAGCACCAGAACTCAACTTGTTGTATACTGAAAGTCTAAATTCAAACCAACTCCTATGGCAGAAAACTTAACAGATACTTCTGCTGGAGGAAAATCTCCAAGTTCACATTATCAAGTATCTTTTGCCTGCTTTTTTGCACTGCAGAAGCAGAAACCTAAATTGTTTGAAAGACTTTTTTTTTCTCCAAGTAATACCTTTTTTGGTTATGGACCAGTGGTGCTGACAAATATCCAACTCTTGCCAGGAGCTAAACTGCTAAATGTCAATCTAGTCCACTTTTGACAGTACACATGCAAGATATGGCCACAGCTGTAAACCCAGCTGTAAACCAACATTTTTAGCATGCTCCTTAGAATATCTAAAATCAAAACTGCAAGAGAAAGCGCAGTGAGTTTCAAACCCTCTTGTATGACTCCAGTAATTACTTCTGAAAGAAAATAGCCTGATGCACAGAACAAGACTGACAACAGGTTCTATTAACCAAAGTGTACTCTCAAAGAGCTAAAGATGGAGTACTAACCAAAAATTCAGAAATACTATTCAAACTTCCTAGCTTGACCCATTTTAAACCCCTCCAATGTGAGTGAGAAGTCTGTAATGTTTTGTGCTTATATATTTCGAGGCACTTGGATGCCAGGACCAAATTTTTTGCTTGGGCCCAAAACTGCTCCAGCAAACCCATTTTAGAAACATGTTTAGTTTTCACACTGATGTGAAGAGCAGAACTGATTAATGGCAATGCAGCCATGCTGAAGGGCTCCATTGGAAGAGCTGGTTCCAGTAATTATTGCAGCAGTTACAAAGAGCTGATGAGGGGCTGGGACCAGTTATGAATCCACACAGAATAGTCCCACTTTACAGGCCAGGGCCTAAACTTATGAGTCAGATACAGTTTTTTTCTGGAAATAGTTATGACTTCGGTTTCCAACTACTGCTCTTATCTGCAAACCTGCCTCCCTCTTACCACATCTGAATTGTTAAGCGGATCAGTTCTGAACACATTTTGCAGTCAGAGCCTCATCTAATGTCCTGCTGTCCCTCATGCATCCTCAGGTTCTAACACCCATAGTGTGCTCCTCTGATTTCCTTTTGCACAGAGACATGAGCACACAATTTCCACCCTTGAATTATCCACTTCAAAATCACCTTTGTTTAAAAAGGTATCTTCAAACACCTTGCATTGCTTAGTCTCACCTAACTCCTAAGCTGGGCCCTATTTTCTTCTACTCCGCCCTTGGTTTTCTGGTCCTTTTCCTCTATATCCTTCCACTTAGATCAACTACATCAACTCTAACATCAGCTGGGGTGTTAGGGTCATCTTTTTGGTCATTTCTAGCAGGGGAAACAGCTCCACTATGCTTCCCCCTGTTTAATGGCATTCACACATCTTCCCTGACACTTCCCATTCCTTCACGTGTCAGGTGTTTTAAGGAAAGGAACTCAATAGGCATGTGAAAAAGAAACCATTCCAGGTGAAGGTACTGGGAAGCCCTGGTACATGATGAATACAACAGTTCAGTCTGGGATTGTGAGGGTTATCAAACAGGGAAGAACAGGAACTTAAAAGTATTAACTGCTTCACTACAAACACTGTGTGCACAAAAAGATGTAAATAATGATGACAGTAGATTAAACTTGGTTCACAAGCCTTCAAACACACTCAGTATGACATTCTTTTTCATTTATGCAGCTGAGCAAATTTACTTCAGCCAGCGGGTGGGGGCTCTAAGAAAACTGTTTGGACTGTAGAACAAGAACCCATCCGTACAGCTGAGAGAGCTTTGAAGCTATGCCAAATTTATTTGGGGGTTTTTGTCTTTCAATATGGTTAAGGCTCTTCTAGAAAAATCCTAATATTACTTCTGCTCCTCACACCAAAAATAAACCCCAAATGAAAACAGCATCACGGACAGTCATGTAAGAACTTCTATGGCCCAATAGATAAAGTGTCACAAAACAGAACAGTATACAATTGAAAAGTTGAATAGTTTACATATTATGCATTCAGACAACCATCAGCCAAACACATCTTTGAAAGGGTTGATATGAAATACAGAAGTTGCCAATTCCCAGCAAAAATTACCTATAGATGCTTGCAAATAGCAACATCCAATTACAGTATGCTTCAGTATTTAACTAGGCTTGGCAGGCAGAAGGAAATACAAAAATATACCCATGTTCTGGCAATCTACTGCATGCTGAATTTTAGAGCATTAGGCCATGTAACCATCTATGTCCTATTTAGGAAATTTTTTTGTCTAGATTTCTTTGTTTGGGTTCTATAATGTAACTGCAAGATGATCCAAAATGACAATAAGCTTCATTCCAAATGCAGTAGGAGAACACAGACACAGATACTGCTTCACTGCTTGTCCATAAGGAAGATTGCAAAGGATCTGTTAGGCTCCTAAAGGAAGATGTCTGTTGCCAGCATCTGTCAGGCAGAATTTGCTAGTATTTCTGATTTGCTGTATTTATACAAAAAATAGTGAGGTACGTTAATTTCAAGACAGTGTATCAAATCTCATACAACATAAATGTTCTAAGCATGAAGCTTGGAAAGACTTAATTGTATTCAGTGTTCTGGGGGAAAAAAAATCAGTTCCTCTTGCACAGCTAAATCCAGAAGGCAAGAGACTCCAGGTGTGCTCTGCAGTGTTTTATGGACTCCTATCGAGAACATGATGCTTCTCAATACAAGTCAGGCCCACACTATCCCATTCCTCAACAGTGGGCATGATAGCTCCCTTACTTAGTAAGTGGAAAGCACTAAGTGGAAACACTGGGAAGGTGTTTGCTATTTTCCTTCTTTTTTCTGTCCCTTGCATTGCAAACACATCACATTACATCTAATTTTTCAGTTTAAGATTACTGGAGATTCAGATTCAAATGAGCCTAAATGTGCAATTACCTTTTGGCCTCATCTGGTTAATTGCTTTGCCTCCTCCTTTTTCTGATAGCCCTTCATCATTAAATCTTTTGTGTAGAGAGAGATAGCTGGACACTTCAGGCTTCCAGTTCTCTGTTCAAACTTGCTTTTGAATCTCTGAAGGATACAAGGGGTAAAGCACACTGGAATTTCTTTATGAAGCCCTACTGGTTGCTGTGGTGTTAGATCTCCCATGGCCACTGTGGGGGAGATGGCTCCAGTCCCATAGAGCCATCCGACAATCCTCTTTCCTAAGTAACTGGACACAGTAGACATTGGTGCAACATCACACAGAGGGCTGTCATATCTTATTGCATATTGCTCATCTTTGAGCTTTTTCGCCTTAGATAAGTTCATTTTTTCAATCCTAGCATGAATTTGATACGATTTTTGGCACGATTTAGTTCTGTGCCAGAGAAGCCCAGGATAAATGTGTCAGAACCTATTTTCATCTGCTTATTTAAGTCTTCCAGAACAACATTTAAGTCCTTCTCCCCATCCAGAACTATGCCTACCTTGAATGGTTTGTTTATTTGTACTCAGGATAGCTAGGCAACAAGGGAACAAGTACCCATGACCTGGTAAAACTGCATTGTATTAAGCTGTCTGTGTCCAACTCTTTTTAGTGTTGAGATTAAATCAAATGCAAAATCTAGACCAAAGCCGTGGATCTGGGGTTTTCTAATGTTATCTTCATCTCCTTTTTCAAAAAATTAATACTGCTACCACCCAGCATCATTGGCAGAAACAACTGTAGCTTTAACTTCTGATCCAAATCCTGCAGACTCTTGGCATACTGAACTCACATATGCTTTTTTATCAAGGGCTGAAGATGCAGCTTTGATTAATCTTTACCTACTGCCCATTTGAGTGCATAGAGAGCAATGCATCATGACCTCTGAGATGCCTAAAATGAGCTCTTGCCAGAGGAAGTGTTTGGTACTGATGAGCTGTGGCTCTGCAAAGGGGCTCTGGCATATTACAGAGCCAGGCATAGTGGGAAGTCTGTCAGGCTGAGTGTAAGGTAGGTTCACCTGCCCCTGTATCCCAGTCTGGGAACTGGGAGTACTGGGGAGCACCAGGGAGGGGTGCAGGAGACGCTTGGATGTGTTCATTCAGGTGGAACCAGATTTATGAGCCCAAGCTCAGGGCTGCAGCCAGCAGAGGCAAGGAGGATGCTGCAGCCAGTTGTGGGAGCAGGGTGAAATGGATATAATAGAGAACAAATCTGGCCAATTTTTTCAAGCATGGCTTGGCCTCAGAACTGCTCAGAATCATTACTGTATAATATATTAGATGTGCTTGAACAAGTTAAATTTCTCATTTTCTTGGACAATGAAACAATAATCTTTCTCTTCTGTACGATAAATTACTGTAAAATAAAAATTGAGATGTCCTGTTGATATGTGGGTTTTCTTTCTGGTTTTGTTTGGTTTGGTTGTTATGCCTGGTTTCTAACAAAGCAAAACTTTCAGTCCACATTCATGTCAGCAATGGCCTTATTTGAAACAGCAGTTCTTCTCAAGGTGCCTCGCAGGGTGATGACCCTTAATTCCAGGCATCCCAGCTTTGATTAAAACCACATGAAACAAGTTCATCTTTGTAACCCTGCACTAGTGGGTCGCCTGCTTTCCTCAAACACACAAAAAGCCTGTATTAAGACTACCCTAACTCATCTTTATATTGGTCACATTTTCTTAAACCTTGTCTGTCTCTCACAGTTAGAGCTCCAAACAATTTTTACAATCACAAGCATTCCTCCTAAATGAGGAGCAGAGTCATTTTCATTTTAAATCCAAGAACAAAACCATCTTTCCCTATAAGACAAGATTTCCTGTTCTTTCCTTCTACAGAAGTAAACTGTCTATTATTTTCCCTAGGGTTATAAGAAGATGAAATCATATACTTCAAGTCAGTGGCTACTCCTGTCCCTCTCAAAAGTAGCTGGCTAGAATGGAGAGGAGAAGGAAAAGAAAGGAACACAATGCAAGAGCAAAACCATGAATCTCTTTGGGGAATTGAAAATTTCAAAAAAGGAAAAAAAAAAGGAGGCAACACACAGCTGCCAGCACCAGTAACTGCAAAATTCTTAAAGAGGAACTGCTATGGTTTTAGTACCCATTTTAAGACAAGATCAACAAATACGATACAGGGCTTTTCAACATAAGCCAAACTATGGCCATATTCACATTATCACAGTGACACAGGGCACCTAAACCCAACAAAGACCACCCCTTCTGAATTCTCTTTCCCTGTGAGCAATCACTACCCTCACTACTGCTGTTTTCTTTTTGCTTAGATGTCCAAAGAAATCCTGTTGGTTTGGCCCCTGTCTTTCCCTCTCAGGCTTTCACAGAGGGTTTATGAAAAGTTGGTAAGATCGTTAGTGATCAAAGTTTTGTGACTCCCATTTAAATACCCACACCTTTTTCCTTCCTTCTAAAGCAGATCTCTGATCGTACAGGCCTTATATCAATTCAAGTTTTTGAAATTGCACTGGAGATGCCTCAATCCAATTAGACACTTTTGGAAACTGATTAATACTGACAGTTTTGCTGCTCATATCTACACAAACATCTTTTTATTCATTTTTCCTCTTCCTGGGGGAAAGAAAAGGTGCCACCTAGAGCTTTAACAGATAAATAAAGCAAGCATTTCTAAAGTGTCAGCAGATCCCCAACTCCAATATCATCATTCAACACGTTGAAGAAGAAACCAGAAGGAGTATAAAAGATATGAAATACTGTGTGAATGATCCTCCAATATGATAATATCTAATTTCTAAAATTTAGTTGTTGTTTCTGGCTTCTGGTTAGCAAACTAATGCTGATTACTTTTTTTTTTTTTTTTGAGAGTACCATACAGTGTTATGTGCTTTTCTGACTTTCACAGCGTATCCATAATAAGCCATTTCTAAACCAGAGTAGACCAATCTCAGCACACAGTAAAACCTTGTACTCTGAATATATTAAGCACGGACACAGAAATATCTTAAGCACCTGCTCGCAAAAGTTGTAAAACTTTTCTTTAAAGAAGGAAATGCAGACAGAGGACTCACCAACACCAACCAAAACAGAGACTTTCTGATTTACCTTCTGTCCATAGGTGTGTCAATGTTTTCTCAAGGTTGTGAAGTACTAATTATCCCCAAGGCTATAGGCAGATTCCTCATATAATAAATCCTAAGCATAAAGCAGCCACTACAGTTATAAAACTTTGTGCAAAATCTGTTGATCCTCTAATAGTTCAAATTCCGGCTGCAGAAATACTTCTGTTCATTGAATTATGAGACAGGAACCCATTATGAGCCCCAGAAAGCAATTCAGTCTTACTAATTTTCCATCAGAGCTTCTAATCTTGCCTAAACATTAAATTCCAAATTTTTTTTTTTAAAAATACAATCACTTTAAAAACAGAAAAGTAATTTAATACTGTTTTTTAAATTGTGGTTTCACTTTCTGTAGGAAACAAATGTTCCTGTGGGGATCACCTGAAGGAATGCCAAATATCCATAACAGACTTCAGTACTGCATTTCATAGAGTAAGAGGTGCAAACCTCTTCACAAATAAGCAAGCTCAGAGGAGCTTAGCTCAGTTTCAAATAAGCATGAAATTGCTTTGTTGTTTCTTCAGTTTTCATGAGAAACCAAGTGAAACAGAGCAATTTTAATAGAATTTTGCAAGGAGATTTGTTAGTTCACTTTAATTCAATTACCAAGTGCTTAGGCTGTTTACATGGGCATACCCAGAGAACACAAAATTTAAGTTTTCACAGCCATGCTTGTGACTTTGAAACATGAAGCTGTAAAAAACACATACTTAAGAGTTTATAATTAAATGAAGGACAAGTGTCATCTCTGCCTTCCTTTTTTCAATGTCTGTAAAAAATAAAGCTAATTTATCACAATATTTGATTTCTTAAACATTAGGGTTAGTTATGCTTATAGAACAAGCATACGTGCACAAACTATATAAAGAGCAATTATAAAACGTACAGACAACAGTATTTGTGCTTGCAACCTGGAGATATAAATAAGCAACCAATAAAACATGGAGCATTATGGTGTGCTAAAATAATGAGGAACGAGGTTTCTCAAAAAATCTTGGAAGATGTGTTTTTCAGATCTTTTGGGACTAAATCTATAACTCATAAATACTGATTCCTATCTACTCTCAGCCAGAAGTGGCACATGACATGCACTACCAATAGTCATAACCCAGCAGAGTGCTCAAGCACATAATTTGTATAAATATACCAGCATTAATTTATACAAGAGTGATCTGCTTAGGCTCAGATGAATGCTGATACAGCTGGCTGAACCACAGCGCGTAGTTACACAGTTACACAGTTACAATCCTGCAACGAAACATAAAAGAGAGCCAGCAGAAGTAAAAATTTCTTTATAAGGTTTCTATTTCCACACAACTGGAGGTTTTTGTATGCCCAAATGAGACTCCACAAATTCAAGCTGGTGCTGTTTGCTGTACTGGTCCAAAGAGAAAATCCTCTCTGCATCTACAACACATGGATATTTTTTTTTTTCATTTTGCAAGAGAATCATAATTTGAGTTCTATCTTTAATCTGCTAAAGCAATCTCAAGTGTCAAACCTCTGTCTGTACCAAAGAGCAGGACAGAATAGAAAGTACATGGCAGCTTCACACAGACCATTGGGGAAATTCTGAGTCCCAGTGACAACAGCAATGAAAAAGGTAGGTTTCTGCAGCTAAAACCTGGAGCCAGACAGGTGCAGATGCTGTGTTTCCACTGCCATGAGTTTAGGTATCCATGCATAGGATTTAGAAACGTAGACGTGGAAAAATAGTTATGCCAACAAAATTTTTTGTTTAGACATAGTCCAAACTGAATAAATCAACTGCCTGCGGACTCTGTGCTCAGAGACCTGGCACTCATCTTCTCCCAGCTCCTAGAACACACATAGACATGATGGTTTCCTTTTTCTAGGAGACACAGGTTGAATAATTAAAAAAAGAAGATATCATGTATATACAAAGAGATGACAAGATATCTTGGGAATGGGTGTATCCACATAAAAAATAAACACAGGAAAAGAGGAGAATAGAGCTGAGTGAATGAATTTTTAGCAGCAGGAGACCATAGTGTGTAGGTAAATATATACAATAATAAAATGGTAAGAGTGAATAACCTTAGTATTTCACAGAAAAAAAAAGAGAGATAAAAAGCCTGAGCCTTTTATAAAAGTGTAATATAGATTTAAAGCACTAAAATTTATTGCCTTAATCTTATACACGTATCACTTTCTACAGAGTTCAGGCAGTGCCTTTACATCAATGAGAGCTGGAATGAAGCCTGGTCTGGCAGCCTGGTGTCTGGCTGAGCCTTAGCTCCCTGTGGATTTATACAAGTGCTACAGCCCAGAGCTGGGCTGGCATGGTTGGGCTGCCAATCACCAGTTCATCTTTTACGGCAGCCATGATGGAAACTCAAGGGCTTGGCTTGAACAGCTCAGAAGTTCCTTGCACACACAGCCTGTCAAGCACTGCTGGGGATATAGATCCAGACCATCCTTTCAGAGGATCTTGCACCATGGATGTTTCCAATGCTGAGCACCAGAAGGGCAGAGTTACAGAGGAAATTGCACGCAGCAAGTAACACTACCTGCAGCTGTTTTAGCATAGCAAATTGTCAGGATGGAAGCTAGCACAGAAGTTTAGAAAGGACAGTTTATAGTCTCTAAAATGGAATGTGAAACTGCTGTATAAGGGGTGGATTCTGTTCCAGCTGTGGCCATTGCAAGATCTTCCCCATACTGTGTGTCTCTTCATATCTGATTTATCTGGAGAGAAAAAAATATTAAGAAAATAATCCCCCAAAACAGCTAGTGAGCTAATAAGGACTTTTGTACAGAACGACTTTAAAGTTTTCCAACTTGCCTCACTCTTTAACATGATTTATGGATTCCCCTGCTATTTAGCTTCAGACCACCACAAGGAACCAGGCTTCCAAACTAATTGGATCCCATTTGTTTGTGACATATTTAGGCAAGAGGTTCCTGAGGATCTCCTTTCCTTGTTTTATTTCCCATTTCTCTAGACCTGATCTACAAACTACTGAGATGCATTCAGTACAATTTTCTTAATGAAAGAACACACTTCTTTTATCAGTTTTCACAACTACTTTCATTTTTTTGCGGAGAATATTAAGGACAGTAAAGAGTAAGTCCCACTCTCACAGCAGAATACGAGCAATTTTGATTGGAACTAGTACCAATTTTTCTAGCCAGCTTTGGAAGAATCAGCACTGAGTCAGGTCCAATTACAAGCAGATTTGTTGGAAGCATTTTCTTTTCAGCAACAGCATTAGTCATCTGAAAATGTGTGTGGGTGTCCATGCACTTACATTTTTCTATACTTCATAAAGGAACTCTCCCTGATAGCTTTAAGCTGCAATAAGCAGGCAAAAGTGTCAATAAATATCATCAGGGTAAATCAGCTGTTTGGGACCAGGGAGACACCAGTGCTTTCCCTGATAAGGGAATTACATGGGATGGCCAGCACTGCTAAGACCATCCACTGTAATTATAGAACATTAAAGTATGTGTTCAATAGATATATCTGTTTATCTTGAGAACACATCACAAAAGAAGGTATTTGAGGGCAAGACAGAATCTGAAGAAAAAATAACTCACTTTGCCATTAAATAAAATCAACAGTCCAAGCTGTTTAAAACAGTAAATAAAGGTTCTCCTAAAAGGTGATAGCCACAGTCTGTGGAGAAAGGAATAACTGCAAAAAATGATCTCTTAAATATGTTTCACTTTGAGAGTCCAGGATATGAGGAAATTCATATTAATAACATCCTTTGTAAAAAAAAAAAAAAAAAGATACGATACAGACCATGAGGCACATGGGATTGCCGTGACTCCAAGTTTATATTTTGGGATAATGCTCTCCAAAGACTCTTTGAACATTTCTTTGCTTGGCTTTTGTACAGTAAGTATGCTGTGAGATTTCAGGCTGACCTTTAACTTTTGGAAATCCCTGAGTCTGTGCTTGCAGAACAAGCCTGCACATTTCAGCTAAACAGAAGAAGGAAAAACAGTGAGGAATGTTTTGTTATGGGACAGACTAATTTCTTTTAAACAAAGGAAACACTGCTGATTCAACAAAGTATAGCTAGAGATGTGTTAAGTGGAAAGTAGGACAAATGTTTGACCTGGCAAGCAAAATTTAAGTAAGGGGACATTTTCCTACAAATGGTTTACAATGGTTACATAGAGGGTAAGTGGAAAGAAATTTCTTTTGCCTTGCCTTTTCTTGGGTTACTGCACTGCATACAGCCTCCAGAACAAATGCTTTTTCCAGCTGCATGTCAAATCCAGCATATTAGCCTTTATGAGGGAATGGACTAGTTGGTCTCATTTACTTGTTGGGTGCAATCTACTGTGGAGGAGCACATAACATGCAAGGAAACTGTCTGTAGGATCATTGTCATCATCACGGTTGCCAAACTCCCTGCTGGAACTACCCTTGCAACTCGTGTCCCTCAGGCTATACTGTGAGCTAGAAAGGGGTAACACAAAGGTAATGTCCTCAGATCATCTCCTTATCTGCAGGGAGTTGTGTACCAATGTCCTAATCAATATTCATGTCATCTAAGGTACTTCTTAGGAAAAAAAAAAATCGAACCACAGCTAAAAGTTTTATTGAGAGTGAGCAATCTCAATCCTCTTTTTGAATTCTCACAAGTCTACTTAAAACACTACTAAAATTAGATTTTTGTCCTTTTTTAATTCATTACAACCCAAATAGCTTAGGCCGAGACAATGCCAATGGTTTCCAGACTCACTTTTCCCAGTAGACTGCTTTAAGGAACTGTTATACTGGGAAATAAAACTAATGTCTTGTTTGTTCTCATATCTGACTGGGGACAGCAGAGTTCCAAAAGAAATACAAGAGTTATTTATGTTAAGATAAAGCCCTGATGTAAGATGTCATCTCATTTATGATTTCTCCCATAAATTTAGTACACTCAGAACCAGATGCTTCTTATTCAGAGTGATTAATTGTACAAAAACCTCTTAATATCTGGGTTTAAGGTTTCTCACTTCATTTCATTTGAGTGTGAAAACAGACAGAAATGAAGTGCAAAGAACAAATATTGTTCCAGAATAAAATGGAATAATTTTTCACTTCACAACCTGCAGGACTTTCACTCTTCTAAGCACAGTACTTCAGGGTAGTCAAAGCTCATACTGAACTTCTCATATTTCCTTTTGACATTACCAAAATAATTTAGAATTAAAAATTATTAGTACTTTGAATGGAAAAGTTGAGGTACAGAAAAATGAGAAGCAGGGCTATAGAGAAGGCTGAGGGCCCTAACAGTAACAGAAGTAGTGAGCTCCTGTGCCTTGTGTGTGTCTGTGTTCAGCTTAGCTAGTGATTTCCTCATCTTCCTCAGCATGCAAATTTGAGCAGATGAACCATAAGCATCTCCATACAGCACAGTATGCGTCCAGGCATTCCCTCTTTTTATAATGTACCATAAAGCAAGGAATAATTCAGAATAATCATCAAGCTAGGGGATTCTCTGATAAGAATAGGTTAAACAGGGTCTTCTGAAGGTGGTATCACTGAATGCAAAGCTACTGCTAATGCCCAGAGGGAGAGAAGAAATTGCTGAGAAAGGAAATAAAAAATGAAAACCAAACCACTATCAGAATTAGACAGAAAGCAGAATTTCCATTCCATTACTTTTTTTAGGTGTATCTTCAGGTATAAGAAATTTCAGTTTTTATGAATCACGTTTGGAACTGCTGCAGTATTTGTAATGACACCTGACATAATTAAGCCAACTTCCTCTAAGTAAGCTAGTCATCACAATAACACTGATTTTTGCTTTATTGCAAGAGATTTTGAGAAAACCTTTCAACAACAAATATCCATCTGGAGAAAAAGCAAGTGTTAAAAGACAAGTGACTGGTGCCTTATAAGAATGTATCTTGCATGTTGCAAACTTTTGTTGCTTTTTCTAAATACATCGATCCTGTTCACTTTCCCTTAAGGAAAATCTGGAGAACAGGTCTGGATGAAGCAAAAATCTCTACATTAGTCATAATTAATTGCAGAGAAAGAATTTATCATTTCATGGTCCACACGTATCTGTATATACCTGAGGGGCAGTACATAACATTCCCATATTTATTGCTCAGAGCTGAAGCTATAGTTTAAACATATCCAATGACTCTCTACAAGTCATTAGTCTTTGAGAAAATCTCCTGCCATTTTGGTACTTGACAGTCTGAACAGGAAGCCAACACAGCTGTTGCGACACAGTGCTCAGAGCAAGTCTAGATGCAGCACTTATTTGAGAGGATAGACAGCAGTGCTAAATCAAATAGCTAATTTCCTTACATTACCCATGCCAGGAATTGTTGGGGTTTCTTACATCTCACTGCACAAATACAGTAATAAGAAGAAACTTCCCAGAAGGTTTTGTGTGTGTGTGTGTGTGTGTGTGTGCCTGTTCTCGCCTCAAAATTTCAGTCTTGAGCTGCTCTTTCAGTGTGTAGGGCCTCTTCAGTATAGATGACTCATAATGAAGTATTCTCCAAATGCAAGGTGAGCAAGCATCTGCAGGGGATTAGGGTGACATCAAATTCATTCCAGATTCTCCATATTAGATATGAACTTGGAATGAAATGAAGCACTTGTTCATTGATTCATCCAGACACTTATCTTAGCCATTCTTTGGAAGGCAGATACACTCCCAATAGCAAAAGTGATCTGAAATCTGTTTTGCCAGATGAGTGCAGATGAAAGGTTTTTTTCTCTAACCAGATGTTTTTAGAATCACCAACAAGTGGAGTAACCTTTTCAAGCTGATTGCAGAATCCTCTCTAGCACAGACTGTAGCTTCCTGCATTGACCCCAGAAGAATGGGAGAGATCATATAATACACTCTTGTGTGGCTGCTGTCCTCTTGTGTAATCAGCATGGGCCTTACGGAGTCTCAGTTCTGTGCTGTTACTCCAGAAATGAATGCACTTCTCTTCTGTTATGCTACTTCATTTCACACACAGAGGTAAAGTGGCTGTTAAGGGCACAATTCAAGATATGTTTGTATGGGCCTTTCCAGTTACTATGGCAACTACACATTGGGTCAGGTCCTGCAGACTGGGCTCCTGACTGGTTTTCTCCCTTTCCCATAATATTATTTAGGTGGTTGCTAGCACTGAGCAGAGATGTGTGGGGCTGCTTGAGCCTTGAGAGGTTTTTACTCCAGTGACCAGAGCTGAAACCACCTCATATCTACCAACCACACTGATGACCTCTTGCAATGGGGCTTTGTCAAAACCTCAGTCACCATAAATCAGGACTTGTGGCCCAAGTAAAACTTCACTCAAGAACCACTGAAACCAGCTTCTAGCCCAGAGGAGTAAACAAGCACAGGCAATTCCTGACAGAAATTTCCTTAAACTCTTCTAAAACCCTCCAGTGAAGGAGTTTCCAGGACTCCTAACTTAGCAAAATCTTTTCTTTGTCCTCAGAAATACTGAATATGCAAGCTTAAATTTTCTTCACTGCAAAGTTTATTTCTTGCTGTTTTAAGCCTACAAACAAGAACCAACAATTTTACTTCCTTCTTTATAATAGTTTCCTGCTGTGAAGAGGTTAAGTCCCCCTTCCCATCGCTGTACTTGTTTTTGTGGGTTTTTTTTCCAAAAGAGAAAGACTGAATACAGTAAATTCCTCCCCAGCTTCCTCATAGGTCATGCTTTCTAACTCTTTGAGCATAGTTACTGATCTACTTTGGACCCTTTCCAGTTTGCCCACATCTTTCTGAACTCGACAGGGTACTCACAGTGCCGAGTAAAGATGAATAATTACCTCCCGTGTTCTGCAGATTGAGCTATCCTATTAATATGGCCCAGGATCACATTTCCCTCTTTTCCTAAGGAAAAAACCCAATAGACAACATGAAACCCTCCCACCTACCTCCTGCCCCAGGCTTCCCTGGTTTAGTTTACTACCACAATAAGCACCCTCCAGAACCTCTGTAGCTGAACTGGTTTCACAAGACACTTCTTGGTGTGTAAATTCCATTTTCCAAGTGAAACAGTTTGTGTTACTCTAACGAATAACAAAAATCCACTTTTGTCTTGACCCATCATTTTGAATGTGGCTCTTTTACAATGCAAACAATCACACCTTGTGGGCTCTCATTAGTCAATTATGTGTGTATACTCTTGCTTCAGTAAAGGATTAATGAAAAGAAGTAATGAAAGGGCATCCTTTACATAAGTATATAACACTGCTTGGATGTAGAACGTTGCTTTTAAAAAAAAAAAAAAAACCATTTTCCAAAGGAACTAACACTTCAAAGTCAGACAATAATGTTAAATGCCTTAAAAGACCTGTAAGGAAATTCCTTCCCTAGTGTCTATAAGCACATTAGTAGTTTTCTAATCAAAGATAGAATCTTCTGGCAATGAAGTGTGGTATGCTTTGTGAAAGGAAATACAGAAACTCACAGGAGATCTGTCACTAATCATAACAGCCAATTTTCAATCCCATGGGGATATTTTCCTGCCTAGAGAGATGTGGTGAAAATCCTCATATGTTCACATCAAATAACACATGAGAAGACAGAGAAGCATAAGAAATGCTTCATCAGAATGGTCTTAGGAGAAAAAAAGGATAAAATGTCCCTACTTCAGCCAGATCAAACTTGTGATTCTTACTGTTAATCTGAAGACACTCTAAAAACAGATTAAGAAATGTGAAAATGTTATTGAAGTATTTGCAATACTTTGAATGTGCAGTATGAATGTGCTTACCTCCTTCAGAAATTACATCTTTTAATAAAGCTGCTTGAATATTTCATATCAAATTACTCCTCTTCGCAAAACTGAGTTTTAAAGTCAGTAGCTTTGGGGAGCAAAGAGTTTTAACGAGGGAAAGTCCCAAGCTTTCTGGGTTTTTTGATTGATTGGGTTTTGGTGGTTTGTGGGTTAACATCCTCAGCCTAACTGAATAGATCTTAGTGCTCATATTTCACTTCTGTCAAAAAATACTCAGACATGGAAAATTATAGAAAAGCCACCCACTACTGTAACTGCAGCTAATATTTTTTGTGTTTCTAGTACTGCTTTCCCTGAGTCTTAATTTTGACCTTATCTCTTTTGCTTTTTCCCTTGTCCTTGTTTCTCTGCCCCATTGTGCAATACATCAAGACAACAAGATACACAGTGTAGCAAACAGTACTCTGGCCTGAAAGTTACAGTTACTTACCAAATCATCCCAGTTTATTGAATTGTTCCTGTATTAGGTCAATTCAGTAAAAAAAAAAAAAAAAAACAACCCTATACGTGTAGCGAATACTGATAGGGAATGAGTGGGAAGTGGGATTATTAGGATAGAGAATGAGAATTTTTCTATGAGCAGACATTTTCATTCTCCTAACGTGGGGATTTGCTGCCCTCTAGTGGTTGGGACAAGCACAGAGCAATCAGGGAACAATGAACTTCAGCTGTCCACAACCTAATTTGTGAAAACCGTAATCAGAAAACAGCAGTTTCACCTGACAAAGAGAATTAAACTTTGTACTGCTAGCAAAGTTTTCGACTAAAATAACGCCCAATTACATTGAAGGTCTTTGTTATTATCTCATTAAAGTAAGCTACATTATATTGCATTGTGCAAAGTGCACAGCATGTGTGTATGCATCAGGGGCAAAAAAAAAAAATATCAGTAATTATCAAAACAGATCAAATTCCACCACCCTACTTTGAATACATAATATAGCTTGTTCAAAGAGAGATTCAGGCCTTCTGGTGGTGATCAACATCCACATAAATCCAGAACTTTATAAAGCTAGAGATAGAAGTTAAATTAATCAAAGTATGATTTTAATTGTGTCAGTTACATTTTTATATGCATGCTTTATGATAATTCCATAAAATTTTTCTCATTTTTTCTTTTCTGCATCACAAATTAGCAAGAATAGTGGGGTAAAAGGCAAAAAAAATCCCACATTTCCCTGGTGTTCTTCATCCATGACGTTTAAATATTCAGTTTTAATGAGAAACACTTATGGTCACATACAACCAGACAATACTTAAAAGTACTCAATAGAAAAATAACTATTTATCATTTCCCCGGATTCTTATTTCTTTTACCCAATTTGTTTACTACTTTCTTGGACACACAGAACAAGTATTACAGCAAGTATGTTTCAAAACAGCTACACAAAAGGAGGCCGGGAGTAGTAAGGTTTTTACAAATGTTTTGGAAATTGGTGGCTTTTCAAATAAATCTTTACCCTTAACTAAATTCAGGCTTGTACAAATGCATGCACAGTGCAGCTGGTTTTTGTAACACTGTGCATTTTGTGCTGCTGAGTTAAGCTTCAGCTAATAAGAGGAGGCCTGAGGAAATCATTGTACACTCACGATTTACAGACTGATGGTGTTTGTTTACAGCACATTGGTGTTGCTTAATCCCATCTGTCTCCTACAGCAGCATTTCAGTAAGAAGATGCTGCTTCTTTTCTTAAAGAAGAGCTTGGGCTCACTATTTTATTTAAAGATTTTTTAGTATGCAGAATATGCTACTGTGTGACATGACTGCAGACTACTGTGCCCAGAAAACAGACGTGCTTACCTAGAGGGGCATGAGAGACAGACATTGGAACAAAGCTAAAGAAAAAAAATGCAGTCAGTTTATAATGGCATTCATCAGAATTTTGAAGTTAATATAAAAAAAGAGTTTGCAAATGAAATATAAATATAAACCAATTTAAATGATCAAATATATATCCCTGTACTAACCATTTTAGATGATCAGTCAACGATGATTAAAATTTCAGGTGCAATGTTGTGTCTCCCTGGTTTTCAGGTCTTTCAACATTTTTCTTCAACATACTCAGCCAATGTAGTGGGAAAAGCTCAAGGGATGCAGGATTATATACCTTGCTGCAATCAAACAAAAAAAAGATCTTTCCTCAGTTAATACTTCTTTTTCTCATATCCAAAAATGAACCTTAGAGCTTATAGTACTTTATGATGGCCTTGGAACAGGCATTTGTATATTAATATGTTTGTATTTATATTTTACAAATGGAAACACTATGTAATAGATTTATATCATCATTAAGTTATTTAGTTATTCAGCAATTATCAGTTGTGTAACACTTTAAGAAATGGCTTATCAATGTCAGAAAATTGCTGTGTTTATTAATAAAAGCAAGAAGGAAAAAGTTCATTGCCATCTGAATGAACAGCGAGCAAAAGTCAGAATTACCTACTAAACCCTCGGCCAGTTGCTTGTTCAGGAAGCGATGTGGAGATTTGTTTAATCCCAGAAGGAAACTGTCCAGCAACTGTGGAAGGACAGCCCGGGATTCCTGTCTGGAGACAGCTGTCAAGGGGATCGAGTGAGGAACGCGCCTTTGCGCCAGGGTTCGCCGGCACAGCGGAGACATTTGGGAAGGAAGAGGGGACCGCCATGGGGAGATTTCCTGGAGGCTTCCTCAGGGGAAGGGCAGAGGCACCTCACAGCGCAGAGGGGAAAGACATTCCCGACTCCTGCGACGGGTGAGGGGCTGCTTTGTGTGGAGCCGCTCCAGGAGTGAATATGACAATCCAAAAGGCCTTTAGCAGAACGGTGTTGCAGAGTTACAGCCACGTTCCTCAGGTTTCTCAGGAGCAGCCCCATGGCAATGCCGGCAATGCCGGCAATGCCCAGACCGCGGGTTGGCCCTCAGCGCTGGCCGCCAGGGGGCAGTGCGAGACCAGGGAAAAGCGCGGGGAGCGGCGCCGCTCGTTGCCTCAGCTGCGGCCCCTCAGCTCGACAGCTGCCGGGCCGGCCCCGCCCTGCACTCACAGGGGTGGTAGTAATTAAAGCTGATTGCACCAATAACCCTGCCGAGATACCCGTGTGCCTCATTAGCCAGGATCGGTATGTGCTCTGCTTCTAAATGCTCATCTAAATGCCACTAACTTGGTTTCTTTTGAATAACAAGTGTCAAAGTAGAGAGAATTATTTCTCCCGCTGTCCCCAGCTGAGTGCACGGAGTGGATGAAGGAATTTTCCTCATTCAAGCTGTTCACTGCTGCCTATGCTTCAGCTTTGCCAGCGATCAGTCTGCCCTGTCTTACCTTCTGCACTACCCAAGACCATTGTCTTTCCTTATGTTGCTGGAATGCACACATTACTTCTAGCTGATGTAGTTTCCTCACCCCTCATTCAGTGTTGTTGTTCCTAATTTTACTGACCTGAAGCCAAAGAGGTTATGTCACAGCTAGCCAGACAATATCAAAACAGAAGCAGAAACCCCGGGCAAGTTAAGACCAGTCCTGTCCCCAGTTCAGAATTCCTTGCAGGAGCTGTGTCAGACTACAGCAGAAGTGGAACCAGTGTCCTTAATTTAATTTTGTTACCTCATCTAGTCCTTACTCAGGCAAAACCATATTGACCCTAGCTGCTGTGCTAACACTGGCAACAGCTGCTAAAACCAGTGTCATCTGGGCTGCCTCTGAAAGTCCAACCAGACCAGGAGCCCAACAGTCTCTCTCCAAACTGTGGGAAAAATGACACTGAGAATGTTAACTGAGAACACAGGTTCATCCAATTCTGTACAGACCTTTTTCCTAACCATTAATACAAATCCAGAGATTAGGCTGACGTAGTTGGGTGTTTCCTGGATTTCTATGTGTCCAAAAAACAGGCTTCAGAAGAAGGCTCCCTAGCAAAGCCAAAACTTCAGATATTCTTCTATTTTCCTGCCATTAACTGCAACTGCTATTCTGAGCCCACTTGACCACTGCCTCTGATGGCTTTGCTGCAGCACCCATTCAGTTTAGGTGCACTTTGTACTCGGGATTACTAATAAATCTATATAATTTAAAGGCTGAATCTGTAACATCAAGCTTTACTTAGTTTCCCCAGGAAGGAAATGATGGTTATTTGTGGAGTTTTCCTAGTGTTGTCACATGTTAGCATAGCAAGTTTTCTTTTGGCACCAAACTCTGTTTGGAACTCTCTCTCCCCTCTTGCATCATCACTTCAGATCAAGAGCCTTGTCTGACATTTTGAATGGCTAAAGCACGTGCATCGAAAAGTTGAGAGAAATTAGAAAATTGAAAAATAAATATTGAGTCTTCGGTTTTCATCTCAGTTCCTTCTCCCCCACAAAAGACAACCACGTGAGACTATCTTTGTGTTTTCCACGTGAGACTATCTTTGTGTTTCCCAACTGAATAACAAATACTCTTATTTATAATAAAAAGGTAATAGTAGGTAGTCTCCCCAGCACAGCCTTATATAGTTCTTTGAGTAGAATCTCTCTCTAAAAATAGAAATCTCTTTGACACTGAAGCTCCAGGCAGCAAGGAAACTGTTGCATTTCAAGCTGAAGCTTTTGGAAAGTGCGCTCTGTATTTCCTTTATGAGTGTCCCACAAATGTCCAGAATGCACAACCTGTCCTGTCATGAACTTAGAGCAAACAAGATTTTATTTGCAGCTGGTGCTGTTGCAGCAATACTCTCTAAGAAACAAGCAATGAAAAAAGATGCAGCACTGGCAAAAGGTGCTGGATTTACAGCTCTGCAAAAATAACACTCTTTCTTTCCCCCCACCCCACCCTACCCCCAGACACAACTGCCAGCTCTTCCCAGACTGCCTGACGGGGCAAGATATCCCGAGTTAAGCCCAACACTTGCACTGAGGACAACAGGACAGACGAAAACAAACAAACAGAAATCTCACACATCAGGGCAGCAGTTTTTCCCGTTCTCAGGCAGACATTCCTCTTGGGAATACACAGAAAGGGAAGGGCAGGGGGAACACAAATCCTTGTCATCCAGCTTTTGGAGATGTTGACAACTTGCTCTTACTAATGTCAAGGATAGAACAAGCCAAGTCTGCCAGCATGCCTGAATTGGAGACTGTAAGAATAGGAGGTCTAATTCCTGGGAGCACTAAGTCCAGGAGCATTAAACAGAACTCAGCACCCCTGTGTCAGACTGGCCTCAGACACAAATGTGCAAGTGCAACAGCCACAACTGGACTATTGACGTGGGAGCCAGAGGTCTGGCTCAGCTTCCACAGTTACTGTCAGAATAAAACAGCATCTCCTCAGTGTCCTGGCTACTACTATCCATTTGCCATGCCAAAAGAGTTCTTCTTCCAGCACTGTAATATTCCCCTGGCAGCACATTTAACATGAATTTGTTGGTATTTCCAAATTATGAAATATAAGTAAATACTGATCTTAAAATCAGTAATGAGGAGATGGTAGAATGATGATTCTAGCCTACCTTAGGAGAGATTAATTCTTCATTCAACCTTCAGTTCCAGGGCAGGTCTCATGCTCTACTTGTAAATACTTCATTTTTAGTCTGGTTGGACCCGCACTGGAATTCTGATACATGGCTTACCCGGGATGTTATTTAAGAGCTGAAAGGCAGATCATGATTACTATTCTCTATGTCAATTTTATGAAACCTGCACAAATTGTTACATGTGTTCAAGGGTTGCCTTCACAAGAAAGGATTAAGGGGGTGACAAAGTGATCTTTTCAGTAGAGATATTTATTCCTGTTTATAGTTCTCTTTGGTTAAGGCCACTTCAGATTAAACCACTGAAAAAAAAGGATGAATTCTTGTGACTATTTGCATCAATCCATCTATGACCAATTTAGAGCTTGATAAAATTGATAAAATTAAAATCTGGCAAATTCCAGATATATTCTTTAAAAACTGAGGCTCTGACAAGGAAATTTTCATGGCAGATTATGGGCTCTTATATTTTGGTTAAAAGCACAGGTTAAAAAACTTGTCCATTGTTGTTGCCCAGGTGGGTGAGAAAGCCCACAGAGTGAATACTTTTGTCTCCTAATTCCCTGGAAGTTTTGAAAACATCTCTCAGGAGTCTCCAGCCGCCATTTCCCCCATCATGAGGGCTTCCAGCACAAGCCCAGAAACCTCACCTCCTCTTCTGGGAGGAGATGTGGATCACTGACCTCCCTTGGAAGGCTTGGATATCCCTGGTGTACATCCTCCCTTCCGAGCCACCATTACTCCTTTCCTGGCCAGCTCTATTTGAGCCACCAGGGAGAGGTAAGGCTGATGAACATTCAAATTTCCTGATGAGTCACAAAAGAGGAGCTGTCCAGGACAGCAGCCAGGCAACACTGGGAGCCCTTTACATGAACCTAGGTGTTGGCGCTCACAGAACATTCATCCACTGTGGCAGAGCTTTTCCTCCTAAACATCAAGGTGGGTTGGCCTGAGACTGCCTCCGTTTTTAAAGGTTGTTTCAAAACACATATCAACTACACCCTAAGCACCAGGGATGCTAAGGAAATTAAAAGACTGATAATTGGTTCTGCCTGCTTTCTTTGACTGTTTGTTTAAATTGGGAGACTTGTCTGAAATTCTATTTCATGGCTAAAGCTACTAGTCAATATTAATTTGTCCACCGGCTGTCTAAGATATGAAGAATCAAACAATTAGAGAAATGTCAAGGAAGAGTGAAATTTCAGTGGAACAGGCAGTTTTGAAATTTGTCAGTAAGAACTTCCCTGGGAAGTTCGGAAGCTTGAATCTAGCTGACTTACTTTGAGAAGTGAAAGGAATAGATTCAGTTCAAGAGAGAGCAACATGGTGGAGATTTCACGTGAAACCTTGGTAAACAAAACTAGAAGCTTTCACAGAGGATCATTTTCTTTAGACTAATCCTAAATTTTATTTAGTTGAACAGTCTAGCTAAAGACGACTACAAGACATTGGGAGCTGGAACACAGTGCCTGTATAGAGCTCTCAGCTGAGTTTGGGCCACTGTTTGATTCATGCTTCTCCAATGACCTGGAACAGTGTGCTTTCTTGTGAAGGTTATTTGGCATTGGGCACTTTACTTGTGCATAACGCAATAACTGTTTAATGTATATTATCTAGAAGCTGCCTTTACCAGATGCTCATGTTATCTGGTTTCTTTGAACAACCTCTCTCATTTGTGCTAATACAGCCACCAAAGCCCCCCTATCCCACAATCTGAGATCTGGCCTGGTTGTGCTGAGCTTTGTTCACACAGAAAGCTCCCATAATAAACAGTGCCACTGCTTTCTCCACTGGGAGTGAGGCAAAGCTTCCAGTTACCTTTGCATGATCCTGCTGGTGTTGACTGAATTGCTGCCTCAGCAGTGAGGCAAGTAGCAAGAAATACATCACTGGGCACACATTTCAGGATAACCTTGACATCATTGACAGTGATAGCTACAGCCCTCACTGAAACAGAAACCTGTAAGACGGCATTTGTTCCTTCTTGCTGCCTTTGCTATTCCTTTTGGGAGGATGATCATATGCCATGCTCATGTATTTGCAAGCTCATGACATAATGTTAAGGGATTGTAATAAACAATACCATTTCGGGGAATAGACTGGGGAGACTGAACATTTTAACTGTCACTGGAGTAGTTTTGCTTTAAGGATTAAATGTGTTGTCTCAAATCCAGATTTGTAATGAGAACCCTCCTGTCTTTCCTTCTTTGCCTGTTCCCTGTCCCCCCTGCATCAAGAGAATTTGGGCAGGTGACCAATGGAGTGAAAACGAGACAGGGGAGCCACACAGAACACGGTAATTGATACAGGATATGAAGCTAGGAATGACTGGATTTGACAAAGTAAACTGAGTGGCTCATTTGCCTGCCAGTAGGATGGATTTATAGCCTGTGTGTCACTAAGAACCCAGTCACCCCCCTACTCCTACCACCCCAAAAAAGCCCTCACAACCCTTGTGTCCCTCCTCAGAGGTTGCTTAATCTTCAAGGCTGGTCACAAGTCAAAGCATCAAATTACACAAACATGCTTTGGATTAAACTGAGAAAAGTACAGAGACCTCCAGCAAACTAATTCCTTTTTTTTCCCCCTTTTTTAAGAAACTGAAGGGTTTGGTACTTCTCACATACCTTTGCTGTTTTCTCCCAGCAGCAACAAGACTAGGCTAGAAATGTTCCCTTTGTAACAGTGTGCATATATTATACACCATCATTCTCTTAGCACCACCAGCAGGTAGGTGCTTTCAGGTGTCAGGTTTTGCTTTTTACCTTTCATTTACCTTGCCTTGACTGCAATTTTGGTATAAGAAATGTGACCCTTTTTCTACTGGAAACACCCAGGGCATGGTCTTGGGACCATACAAATACTGCAAGGATATTGCTGTTCTTCTACTCTATCAGTGACAAGAGCTCAGCCCCAGATTAGGCAGTGGATATACTTATCACAAGAACTGTCTTTTGTAGCACTTCACATGTTGCCTCCAACTGTTCAGCAGCAGATAAGAAAGACATTTTAAACTTCTGTTTATTCTCCCTTAACCTTATCATTACAGAAATTCTAATCTCCAGGACATAAGGTATACTGCAGTTAAAGACTTTTGATTCTACCTTTATATTAAAGCACTCAGTAAAGGTACACTATTTTCTCAATCCCAAAGAAGCTTTGACAATTCAATTATCTCTCTGCATGGGGAGTAGTGAGAAGGAAGAAATGAAAATATAGCTGCAGGATTCATGGAGAGATCAAAGTTGGTTAGGACTTAAAAATAAGGCAGGAAGCACACAGCCAGTCATTGCTCAAGCAAGGCAAGAAGAAAAGGGGGATGGAAATAGAGGAGACAATGCACATTAACCCTACTGAAAAGCAATGGCATAATTCCTCTCCTTGTCACATGTTCCCCAATGGCAAAAATTCACTGTAAAAAGGTAAATAAGCACCACATTTTAGTTTTGACGCATCATCTACAAGTATGCAATAGTACCCCCCAAGAAAGTGTGTACATTGGATCTGTTGTACAAAATGAATAGCAGACTTTAAGTGCTGTGCACCCAAGCTCACTGTTGGGAAATCTGCTGCATCGCCAGCATACCAGATCAATATTTCAGAGGTCATTACCTCATCCCTTCTTCAGCTGCTAACTTTGGATTTCTGCCAGAAAAAGGCAACCACCAGTAAGATGATACACCAGTACATTAGGCAAGGTTTTTTGGGAATTTGAGCAGGCTTTTCTTTTCACTGAGATCAGTCTGCTCTCTGGGTCCAAATGGCACAAGTGCTCTGTCAATATAAAAATGGCCAAACAGGTTCTGCAACCCTCCCACGATAGGATGTGCAAGAAGTTGTACCAAACTGCATTTGTCAAACAGACACGAAGAGAAGCAAACTTTTACATAAGTACTTCTGACATTGTGGGAAGAAGGAGACAACAGTCACCAAACTGATCCAGAATCAAGAAATGTGATTTCACATGTACAGTGCAGCAGAACAACAGCAGACAGAGTAAATCAAAAAGTAAAGTAATAACCCCCTCGTACCAACTCCCCTCTGCAACAATGCCCCATGAACTTTTACATGAGCAAACCATGACTACAGTTTTGCTTTGGCTGTGAGTTGCTAAGTAAAGCCAGAACTTTTGCAATGGGATCAATTAATTTTAAAGTTAAAAAGTACCTTTGTTTTATGTGGCTTGGCATCCCAGATCTCCTATTTGCCATAAGCTACTATAATCTTTCACCAGTGTTCAATTTTTCCAGTGATGATCTTAGTGATAGACAATAGCAGCACCCCATGCATTCAAAGAGTGATATTCTACCTCCCCTTCTGGAAAGACTTTTTGAACATTTAGAAACAAAATTATGTGTGGACACAGTAACTATTTTCTCCTTTGATGTCTCAAATGTTATTTTGTCTCATAACCCATTTAGAAGTATAATTACCTTTACAGACAGACATGAAAGTGGATGTCTCTGGGAGCTTTCCCTTAAGACCAGAAGGAGAAGAGTACTGAACTGCCCAATTCCCAGTATCATTATCCTAGTACGGGGAAGAATTGGCTGAGGAAATATTCTGTGCCTACCTTACAAGCCAAAGATACTTCATTATTCAAGGTTTCCTCTCAGGAAAACCATTTGGGAGACAACTTAGAAGCATCTTTGTTTAACCCAGTTAATTAACAGGCATTTGCATTGTCTCTCTTGTCTTACTGTGAAAATCCTACACACAATCCCCAAAGGAGTGGGCACAGGGACTTCAAGGTAAAATATTAAAAAACTATTTTATATTCATACTATCTCTATTCATATTATCTATATTTATAGTAGCTAAAGTCACAGCACTTGAGCTTTAGCTCTGGGGCAAGGCTCCTCATTGCATTCCCATACATTCAGAGGAGCTGGGCAGTTCTCAAAATCCCAGTGAATTTTCCCTGTCTGAAGGTTTTACATTGTGGCTTTTACCCTGACCAATTCTGAAAGGAAGTAGCTTATCTGGTAGAGAAATTCAGTCCAGGGAGGATGAGAACTGGAATCAGATTGATGCAAAGTCACCTCCAGGCAGCACAGATGCAAATAGCTCGAGCCACATTATGCAGCAGACTCATGCTCAAGTATAGGCATGGCTAATGAAAGCAGACTAAAATTTGGTATGCTGGCTCTGAAGAGGCCCATTGTAAGAGTAAAATGCATGCAGTCATGGTGGAGTCTGTATACAGAACACATACACCCAGGTAGGTCATCCCACTCCAGCTCCAGTCAATGACACCCTTATCTCAATAGCATTTCAGCCACTTGCTCAAAATGCAATCCTTAAGCTTGAGCCCTGTCCTGCCAAAAATGCCTTCATCTTAGACCAGAACCTGGTATTTATAATGAATTTATGTGCATGCAAAGCCCAGACAGGGGTTCTAGGCAAGAATATTTCCTAATTATATGGTTTTTAAAACCTTTCAAGGACTTCCTCAACATGCTACAGTTACTCAGTTAAATCTACAAGTGGCTCAAATTCCCTTCCTGAAGATGTGGTAACTCTTTCCTGTCTGCTCATTGCCATCTGTCTACTGACAGCTACTTTCTCATTATATACATATTAAAAGAGAAAATTAAGAACACCAAGGTCTTCCAGTTTTCCTCATGAATGGGCACTTTTTTCCTTAAAACTCATTATTGATACAGCCCACACTATAACTTGTGATGGCAATGCTTGGGGATGGGGAACAAAGTGTTAAGGTAGAAATAAGTTTGGATGTTCTCATCGTAAACCTGACTTAAAACCCACCCAGAAACCATGAGAAAACAAGGGGATGTGAGCTTGTCCCTGCATCGCCTCCTCTGATTTAGAAATAGCAGTGTTTACCAGCCTGGAGTCTCTGAGCTATTTAAAGGATCTGTGGAGATCCCTAAAAAAACCCAAGCACATCAGGAGGTAGGCTTAGCTTACTGTACAGTCCTTCATATCTAAACCCCAAAAAGCTCACTAACTGAAGGCTGCTTTTCTGTCTAAAGGAATCCTGCATACGTAACCATTGCAAAACAAGGCCCTAGAGCCTTATTACAAACTGTGGCTGAATTAATGTGATTTGTAGCTTCATTTTTAATTCCCTAACTTTATACAAGTCAAACTACTAATACACTAGCAATTGTCCCTTAGTGCTTCTGCTTCCTGCTCATAGCAAAGCACTGTACATCGTTGATATTATTAGAGTGACAGATAACTTTTAAATATATTTAAATACATTTACCAGCCCCTGACTTTGCTGTAGGGTTCATAACAGAAGAGATGAAGTGCTTTTTTTGGTGGGTTTTGGTTTTTTTAAAAAATACTGTCTACAGGAAACACTGATGTTTGATCCCTGGTCCTGAACTTCATGACTAACACTTAGCTAATCAATTAATGAGAAAAAATAACTTCTGGAAAGTATGAGCTAATGTCTGATAAAATTAAACTAAATAGTGAATACATTAATTTATTTATTCTGGCCTCACACATATTTGAGAAGAACATGCTAGCCAGATAAATTTATTGCAGCAATCAACAGGCAGGCCTTTAATTGTGGTAATACTGATTTGTACTTAGTTAATGGCATAGCTGAGTTCCACTACCCCTTGTGTACTTTCACATGTAGTACTATTTGTCACTTTGTCAGCAAGCAGAGTACAACTTTTTTCAATTACTTAGATTTTGGATCACTTCATCACGTATTCCTCTCTTTTCATTTCGAATAGCCACCTCTTTTATGGCCAGGACTAGGTCATATTGAAGTCAGTTGACTTCATTGTTATTTCTGACACATAACCTATTCTACTTGGATTTTTAACATAATTATACTTTCTGTCAAAATTAAGGTAACTGTCAATATTAAAGAAAAATAGATTTAGAAACAACAGACCTCTATTCACGGTGTCAAATGTTAGAAGTGTTAGGTGATTCTTTTAGGGAAAAAAATTACTTATGAAAGCACTGTATCAAACACTTACTGCTTTAATAGTAGTATGAACATCAAAAGAAGAAGCAGTGTCTCCCCACTCCCACTTTCCTGCATAGTGACACTTGTTTTCCCTGCTTCTTTACCATTTCGTATCTCTGGAAACACAACAGAGCAATTATAAAAACCTCAACACAAGGCACATTTAAACAAAGTCACTCTATTAGTTAATAGTTAGAGTTCTATAGAGTAAGGCTATTAATCCCAAGATTTAGGTTAATGATTATTTTTAAAAACCTGTTTAAACACATTTCTGCAACACTGACAAAAAAAAAGACATCGAAGGGCACAGTTTGCTACTATAGTAAAAATAACTGCTTTAAAATCTGGCTAGTTGTTGGGTCTGAGAAGACAACATTAATCTAGGGAATCATTATTCCAAGTAGTCAAAGGACATGTTCTTGTTAAGCACCCTTCACTACTGATGTTTAATCATCAGTTTAAAAGAAAACATGAAGTCACTGCTGGTAAAGTTTGTAGCTGACATAACTGAAATAATGAAAATATTACTGAAATAGTAGTAAACAATAATGAGGATGGTCAACTGATCTGCAGAAGTCCCTTGCCCGGTAAGCCTTGCTATTTTGGGCAACATATTTCATCACAGCAAAACACAAGGCCAGCCACCAAAGACCCAGACCTAACACTGAGGACACACGTGTAAATAAGGTTCACAGGAACCAGCTTTGAGCCTTGAGGGCCAACAGCAGCTCAGATGAGGCTTCAGGAGTCAGACAGGATATTCAACTGAATAGGCTCTTCCAGAGGTGACCCCTCAAGGAAAGAAACTACTCTCTCTGTATGAGCAAGGGGACTGGAATGGCAGGGAAGAACATTTCCACTACATCCAGTGGCAATATTTCCTGTTCTGCTGTTTAAAAGCTGCTGGCAAACTGAAAAAAGGATCAGTAATCATTAAAGCTTGCTTTAAATTCAGAATTTTACTGTACAAATTATGTATATTTTAAAGCTACATAAGTCTTATTTTATTAGATAAAATTTTAGGCTAAATGGACAGTGCTTATGCTTATATTGCTCATTTTCTGAGACTGGTTGCTCAGTCAGGCTATACCTGATGCACAGCACTTAGACACACAACCCAGATAAAGTTGTATATTCCTAGCTCGAGAATAAACCAAACTCCAGGATAAGATTCACATCATCCTTCTCAAAAACCAATATTATGAAACATCTTAATAATTCTTTTTTGTGCAATTAGAGAACCTGGACTGCAGAGTGTCCTCAAGTCCATTTGCCTCACTTGAAACTACAACTCGTTGACCTTGTTGCCAGATTCAACATACCTCAACTCTGATCTGCTTATTATAGGGCTCGGACATGCACCCAAAATCATAAGCTGGTCAGCTGAGCCCCAGTTGTTGTCTGTGCATCCACTTGCAGCCACAACAAGTAACAGGTGCATGTAGTTCAGCCTTTTAGCTTTGTCAGGATAATACTTTTTGAAGCAAATGTCTCTGTTATTCCTGATTTACCACATCTTGCTTCATAGCATGGAGCAGTTTTGGGTTGTACAAACTGGAGTTCTTTCAGATTAAATCAAAGGAGATCTAGTTACTTGGGAAAGAGTCTCCAGCTGGCAGAAGGAGACTTGATCTAGTTTAAATTAAAAGCACTACACCATGCACAGAATGAGGGCTGGGCACTCTCACTCACTTTCTCTGAAAAATACCCCTTTTGCCCACACTAACATGAGCACAGCCACTGCGTATCCATCCATTTATTCCTTTTGTACTGGTTAAGAAACTGTCTGGAACTGTCATGTGCTGTGGGCATCCATGGCTACTCCAGCCCCAGCAGCATCCCACAGGCACCCCCAAAGTTCCTATGCCACACTTTACCCACATACCTGTGTCTCTGGGAGGTGATGTCTCACCAGGCCAGCACAACACCCAGACCTTGCTCACTCACAGTTTCCACCTGAAGCGTTCACAGCCCCTCGTGAACAGCCTCTGGACAGCCCCCAGACCCTGCTGCCTGTGAACTGGTGCCAGGGGGTCCTGGGTCCTCTGTGGTGCTCAGATAACAGCAAATATCCAGGCTGAGTCCTTCACGTAGAAATTTTCTCCCAAGTTTAATATTTCTGTGGATATGAGGAATTGCTCAGGACTTGACACTTTAATCAGCAAAGGGCGCTCCTGAGAGTGGGCATAATCTGGGAATAAAAAGAAATTACATACTTCAGGTACATTGAATAATAAAGAGTCCTGAATGAGGGGGAGCAGGAAAGAGGCAACACCAGCTGAAATGGGGTGGAGCTCTTCGGGGTGCCCAGTAGCAGCTGGTGTCCTGACAGGTTCAGCACTAACAGCACCAGCTCTGTTTTCCTGTGTTATAGTGGTATTGCAGGCACTAAAAAATGAAGAAAACCTTTACAAACATTATTCTTGTAGTGAGATCCTACTCAAAAATTTTATGGGAAAACCCACTTCTTCTTCTCCTTAAGGAAAACTTCCAGTGCATAGGAGAAACTAGTACCTGAGAAAGCCAGGGCTGCACTACGAAGCAAGAGCGATCACTGGTTTTGTAAGAATCTCTCCTGCTTTACAGCCAAATATGCTTTGCTTTAAGTTCCCAAGAACTGGATAAAGGTTTCTTACTGTCCCCTCTGTGACCAAGTTGTATTTCTGCTAACAAAGGCAGTTTTTGTTTCCCAGTGGGCTCCTCAAAGGCTTACTGCCAAAAGCTCCTTTGAGAGAAAACTGTCCACTGAACGCATATTTTACAAGGAAGATCTTTCTTTCCACAAATCTTCTTGGCATTTTGTTGTTGTTGTTCTGGGTGGGTCTTTTTATTTATTACTTATTATTTATTTCCTTTTATTATTATTCCGAGAAATCTGAAAAGTTTCGGTTTACGAGTAAATTATTTATGCTTTTTTGTGGATTTCCAGTGAAAACAAATAAACAAAGCCAGAAACAATTGCAGCTTGCCTGGCAAAGCAGTCTACGTATTGTTGAGTAAGCTGCTGTTATGCTGAGGCTGAAATAACACAAATGATGACGGAATATTCTACCTTAGCAGCAACCTGCCATAATATATCCCATAATCTGCCCTTGCCCATTTTCTTCTTCCGGGTGCTCTGTCTTCCTTTTTATTACCCCAGCAGAAACACTGAAAAGAAAAAAAAAAAAAACAAAAAAACAAGCAATACTGAGGTGATTTTATAGAGACATTGTTCAAATTTGGAAGGTTGAGTTTTGTATGAAGTTCCAAATATCAGAATTCTGATCTCTCAACAATTCACAAGGCAGAAAAGTGGACTGAAATAATATTTTAAGAACTTTGAAAGGAAAATCAATCCCCTTGCCTGTTTTTTTTCTTTGTAATGCTACCAAGGAGTCTCTCAAACACTAAATAAAGAAAGAGAAACAAGTGTTCTTCTCACAATCTAGGTATCACATTATGCTGTTTCAGAGTTCACAGGTTTCTATAATGGATGTTTATAGATTTTCTGAGAAAGGGTCACTCAAAATTCTTCATGGCATCTACATTAAATATTTATGTTCAGGCCTAGAATGTCTTGTAAAATTTTAATAGCATACCCTTCTATTTAAAAAAAGACAGTAATTAAGCCTCAACCCAAATCCTAGCTCATTTATGCAGCAAAACCTCTAAACACTGTCTAAAGTGTAATTTCTTCCCAAGACACAAGGATGTTTATGCTCTTGTCTAAAGGGAGATAAACAGAGCAGCATACCACTCCATATTTGTAAATGTTAACTCTGCAAGGTAGAAACTGGCTTCTGTATGCATCAGGCTGCTGTTCCT
This sequence comes from Rhipidura dahli, assembly GCA_013399225.1. Taxonomy (NCBI): domain Eukaryota; kingdom Metazoa; phylum Chordata; class Aves; order Passeriformes; family Rhipiduridae; genus Rhipidura; species Rhipidura dahli. The sequence goes on along the minus strand of VXAC01001189.1, from coordinate 79,879 downwards.
TCAGTGCTCCAAGAGCCATAATGTGACATATGGGAATGTGCAAATTAAAACAGCAGAGATAGATACGGTGGCCCTGCCACAGAAGAACATGCAGTCTTACCCTTTTGCCCGCCATCATCCTGACTCCAAGGAACCTCCTTTCTGAAATGCATCTTAGGTACCAGCCCAGTGGCTTAAGAGAAAATCTGGGACAGTTCCATGAGTCTGCGGGGCAGTTCTACACTCAAATCTGGAATATATCAGAAGTAGCTTCCCTACAGTTGGTAGGGACTGACTCTGCCACTGCGAGTGTGGTAGAACTATGCTACTTCTTCAAAAATTTTCAAGAAAACACCATGAGAATTAACAAGGATAACACAGTGAATCAACAACTGGATATGGTATAAGGCCAAAGTACTCACACCAACAGGTAGAAGATTGAGATCAAAGAATCCAAGGCCAGCCCTTTTATGTGTATGTGTCATTCCAAAATAGACTCCAGCAAGAATTCTGGTTAATAGAACACACTCTTTGCCAAATATGTACTTTAAAAATAGCAGTCAACTGTATGGCATACCTTGAGTGGGGTTAGAGATGTCTAGGTTTTGTTATACAAAGACTGTGATAAGCTATAACACACTGCCAGTGGAAAAAGGAGAGAAACAGCAAAAACTGAGCTGCAGAGAATTCTTGAATGAGAACTTAACAGGGAAGCTTAGACCATAACAGAAGTGCCTTAAATTTAATAAATCAGGGCACTTACTCACATGACTAAACATGGATTTAAGATCCCCGGGGATGCAGATGTTTATAGTCTGGAGACTAAAGCTACAGTTGGGCATCTAAGGAAAGAGTGACCAGAATGCAGATATTGATACTCTGCCCAGAGAGGCCTGAATTTACACACTCTTCTTTTACAATCTCAGTGCAGATTTCAGCTTTTAGTAGTCTTCATTTTCAGAGAAACTCATGAGGGTTTTTTTGCATTTCGGCTCAACTGTGATCAATTGATTGTTGCCTGTCCCAAACTTCTGCATCTCCCAGTTTTAAAAGAATTAATCCTGCCTGTTTGACATCTAGCTCACAAATTCATTAAAACAGAAGGTTTTGTGTTATTACTGGCCAGAACAATATTAACCTCAACTGAGACAAGTTATTAATTTGTGCTACCACCAATTTTTTTATGATCAATATTACTGATCCTTTTGTACAGACAAAAGCATGTTGAGGACATGGTTACTGCTGTTCTCAGATGAATATTAATTGTGTAATTTGGAATTTGTTTTTGACTCATTGCAGGTTCGCAGCAAAAGCAAAGCAGCCAAGGCTGGACTGTGTGAGGGGGATGAGGTGGTGTCTATCAATGGGAAGCCTTGTGGAGACCTAACCTATGCTGAAGTCATCGTTCTGATGGAAAGCCTGACTGACGTCCTGCAGATGCTTGTCAAGAGGTACAGGAATACTCAGGATGCTTTGGTGCGATTCAGTGAATCACCTGGAAAATGCTGGCTTTGAACACACTCATTTTGCAGACTTATACCAAGAGGTTCTGATAGTCCTCTTGTTAGTGTCTGTAATGCTGCTTGGATGGAAAAGGGAGGGAAGACAGAGAATGTGAGCTGAAGGAATTAATGTATGTCATTTGAACAGCAGTGGTCAGGCACAGAATTAATACTAGTCTCCAAATGTAAGTATTAATACTTGCAAGTTGTTCACTACCATATATGCATACTGCAGAGCCTTGAGTTCAGTTATCCTCTCCACGCCTTTGAAGCAGTGAAGTGTTGTTATTCCCCATAGATAGGGAAGTGAGGCTTACAAAAAACAAAGGCTTTATTCATGGAGAAACTCTGTTACACAGATATGCCTTGATGATGACACGGCAAATGGTCTTCTTGGGTGGCAAAATGTGTTAGTAGTCAGGAGGAGGAAAGGGTCTGGAAGTCATGAATTCTATTTCTGTAGCTGTTATCACCTCACTAGATGAGGTGGGGGAAGTCACAGCTCTCTGGGTTTCAGTTTTTGCCTTTGCAAAACAGTGAGAGGGAATTTCAGTTTTCTTTGAAAATGCTTTGCGTTTCTCAGAGCAGAGAAGCTTCATACAAACTTGCAAGCAGGCCAGCTCACTGAACATCAGCCTATTCCAATGCCTGCTCCGTAATTGCCATCAGTGTCATAAATGCAACCTGAATTCAGAGCCACCTACAGCAAAGCACATTCTCCCCAGACAGGGAATTCAGACAGGATGAAATCTGAGTTGGCTTCAGTAGGGGTAAGAAGAGGAAGAAAAGTCTTGAAACTCCCACAGTCCTTGTAAGGACTTAAGGCTCCCCCCAGAACTACTGCAGCTCCCTCTCACAGGCTGGATCAGGAAAGGATCAGGATTCATTATGACAGCTAACAGCCCTGGAAAGGACAAAAACAGGCACTTTTCTCTGGCTACCAGGATGTCTACACAACATGTGAAATTCCTCATGGTTCCTGCAACCTGCACAGAGGAGCTTTCCTCAAGCGCCCAGCAGTTCAAAGTGACAATCTACCTTCAAAACAAAATGCTCTCAGGGAGTGCTTATTTTGTTTATAACAGACACTTTGCATGGCCTGTCTGTTCATGTTGGTTGGGGCTCAGTAATGGATTAGGGCGACAGTATCAAGGGGACAGAGGTAATTGAGGATTAGATCTTACTTCCCCCAAAGTGCACAGCTCTTGCTCCTGGTTCAACAGGGGACCAGCTGAGTGTTCCTCATGTGATAGCTGCATTCTTCTGTTTTTAATTCATAATGTGACTATTGAAACTGCACTTGTAAGAATGGTATTTGTGGCTGACCAGCTGTCTTCTCTTCAGCCATTGAAATAGCTCCGCATACTTTGATTCCTGCCTGTTGCTGTTCCATAACTGGTATTTCAGTTGTCTGAAGGCCACAGGATGCTGCAGCTGAAAGGCACTCTCCATTGCCCCTGCTTGAATATGTGGCGAACATTCAAGGCATGTCCTGAAAATCAGAACCAAAACAGAGTGTTTAGACCACATAATTCAGTGTTGCATGGAATGAAACCATGTCAGAAATTTTAAGAAAATTGCAGCTGCTCAGCACTCTGACAGTGACTAAAATAAGATCTCTAGATTTCTAAAGAAACTCACTGTAAGAATCTTTAAATTTCTTCTCATCGGCTCATCTCTCCCAAATCCCAGACCTTGCTGTCAGTATCTTCCCAGGTATGGGAGAATAGACTGAAACACTTCTCTTGCCCTCCCACCTCGTTTGTGGGTACTATCCCACTCAGCACTACCCCCAGAAGGATTTTTCAGGAAGTGTCTTGGCATCCTTTGAGAGCAATGAGAAGCAAATCCTTCCCCTCCTGAGTAGCCACTTGTTAGTAGACACCTCAAGAAAATGCTGGAAATCATGAGGAAAGAATAATTAAAGTGGTATTCCACTGGTGATATTTACACCGAAGTATCTTTTGTTAGCAGGGAAGAATATTTTCCATTGGGAAGCTCCTGGCTGTTCCTGGACTTTTTGCATGAAGGATGCAATTTTCACAGGCATTAATTGTTGACCTAACTCTGCTCTTACAAATCTTACTGGGGGGAAAATTGGGCTTTTAGAGTAGTTTTAAAAATACTACTTGGTCTTTGATGTCTACCGAAGTTTTCCCAATGCCCTGTAAGCCACAGCAAATTACTGACCAGCAGCAGTGCCCAGAAAATGCTCAGTTTACAGGATGAGAGGAAAGCGACACCCTGCAGGGTGGGCACTCCCAGATGCCGTGTGGGGGAGCATCTCACTGACCTTCCCGGCAAATGTTGAGCAGATGAATCCGGGAAACATGGAGAGAGGGGCAGACACTGAAACGCCAGCCTGCCCTTCTCACATCAGTGTTAGCAGCTCCTGGGCTACTGCTGAGTCTGGAGAGAACCTTTCTAGGGGGAAGGAAGGGAGTGCTCAGTGCATGCCGACATGAAATGCACCATGTAGGGAGTAAAACATGAGCCTGCGACAAACCCTGCCATGCTGACTCCAGGAGTTCTGCTTCCTTCCTGGAATTACACCAGGACTGTTGCTCCTGCAGGGAGCTGGAAAAGCTTTAAACAAAAACAACAATTTGACAAAACCAAATCTGAAATGACAAAAAAGAAATCACAGCCGGTATTCTGCCTTATTACAGAGGATACACATTTATGTCTATATAGAGTAGAAGTATATCCATACATAGCAAGGGCCTTTTACAGTGGGAATCTTTCTCTCCCACACATACACACAATCACTCAGCTACCAATAAAGGCTAACATTTAGCTGGCCCAGCCCCCAGTCCATATCTTACAAGGAAATGTTTACAGATTTCTGTAATTTATCTGTGCTCGAGAGCAGCACAATTGATCATCCAAATGGCCTCATACGATGGGATCCAGCAGCACTCTCAAGGAGCTCCCTAAATTAAAATCTGTCTGACCTTCACGAAGCCCCATATGTGGTGAAATGGATGTTACACATTTCGTGCAATTTGAGGCAGACCCAGACTGCCACAAGCAGTAAGCTGCATGCCTAAAAAGCAAGTGATATTGAAGTTTCTTCAGCGCACTGACAGATTTATTCCTTCTGCTGCTTCTTCCAACCTTTATTTCTAGGGGGTTCCAAAGTTTTAGAATAGCCAGGGCTGCTGTAAATCTCCATAGTACTTGATATTAATACTTTACTGGAGACACCTACCACTTCCCTCATTTGAAAAAGTGCTTTGCTACCTTCTAGCAAATAGAAACTCTTAATAACATGCTGCAGCCTTGCTGTACAGAGAAGGTTTCTCCTCAAATTAATAATAAGCAGTATGGGCCAGAGTACTGAAAGAAGGAGCTGAAGAGTACACCAGGTGTCCTTAACACCAGTAAATCAGCCTGAGCCAGAGGAATTAATAGTTCAGAAAAAGGAGTGATACTGTAGGTTTCACAAGTGAAAATAACATTTTCCAGTTAGAAATAATATATTTTTAAATAAGTAGGAAATATTGTATAGGTTCACTGCCCTTTTATGCTGGATCACTGGAATAGGCCCAGAATATTTTAATTAATCCATTATATATAAGCCTGATGATCCTCACAGGAATTCTTTGAATGTGTATTCATTTCCCTCCCTCTGATCCTTATCCAGTACTTCTCTATTCCTTAGAGAGTGAATGATTTGGGACAGGAACCACATGTAAGGATGGTGCCTAAAACAGTTGCAGTAGTGGCTACAGAGCCAAAAATTAACCACTCTTCTGGTGTCATGCAAAGTTAACTTTCTCACGGACATGTGAAATATGAAGAAGTATTGTCTCAAAAGTCTCAGCAGCATTTCTCTGGAAACTCTATAACAGAAATGTGTCTGTGAAAGCACACTGATGTTAAGGATGATACAATTCCACATTTCAGGTTAGTAGTGGGGTCATAGTTCTACCAGTGTTGTGTAATTTCCCCCTTACTGAACTGCTAGGTTGAAGAATTTTGAAAGATACAAAGATGCTTCTATTTAAGACCTCTGCATTGTGGGGAAATTCTTCTGTTTAAATGGATCTGCTAGAAGGTACCACACTTAATTAGGATGGGGAAATGCTATGCAGGAATTGCCTTTGTATCTCTCTATTTACAGTGGCTGTGCTTACAGCAGCTTAATTTCCTGAATTGTTTATTTACATGCAGATCCTCCAGTGGAATAAATGAAACCTTGAGTGCTGAAAGAGAAAATGGGACACACGAGAACATAAAAAATGAGGACTATAGGGAGAACACCACACTGCAAATGAACACAGCGCAAGAGATACCCCATGGAGATTTATGCATCACAGAGATTTACAGTGGGACTCACCACGGAGCAGCAGAAAGCAACACACACTTTCCTGAAACAAAACAAGAGACCACACAAAGCCACAGAATTCCTCCTAAAGTGATAGGAACCCCCAAGGTGCTTGTGACAGATGAGGCTGCTTTCAGAGGCACGGCAGAAGAAAGGCCAGGTGCTCTGGTGGAGCTGCAGTTGTCCCTCTCAAATGACGCGCACAAGGCCACCAGTGCTCCTGCTGTGACTCTCCTGGGGGCAGAGAAGTGCCCCCCTTCAGGCAGAGGACCCAGCGCATCCCAGGACGGGAGCAGCCCCCTCATCGCAGTTCCCCTGGGTGTGAAGGAGGGCAATATCCAGTGGTCAAACAAAGTAGTCCAGTTTTCTAGCAGCAAAGAGGTCAAGAGGATCCAAGGTGCAGTTCCATCTATCCCCAGGGTGGAGGTGATCCTAGACTGCTCAGACAGGGAGAAGGAAGCGCCCAGGTCTCCGTCTGAAAGGGGGTGTGTTGATTCTCAAGTAGAAGGAGGGCAGTCAGAAGCACCTCCTTCCCTCCTCTCCTTTGCAATCTCACCAGAAGCCACAGAGCAGGGAGAAGACAGCAAGCACTCGGAAAAGGATCACAGACCTCTCAAGCACAGGGCAAGGCACGCAAGTGAGTATGTCCCATCTAATCATTTGCACTGCCTGAGGGCATCTGTTGTAGCTTTTGATATAATTTCAGGGTTTAGAAGGCATTAGAAAAAAAGTGTTTAGAGATTTTTTTTCTGCAGTTTCCTAACTTTCCCTCTCTCTTTTTCTTTCAAATGATGTTTCTGGTCTTGCTTTATATATTTTTTCAGGGTAATACAATGCTCCTGGTGATGAGCCAAGAGTGTACCCATGCCTTAACTGTGCTGAATAACTTTGCTTAGTAGACTAACACTTTGAAATTAACTCATGACTTGGTCCAACTAAAAATACTTACATCTCCAGCAAGGGCTGAACTCTGCTGGTCTTCAATGCATATACAGTGGCAATCTGTAAAATATTAACAAAAAGAGCAAGTTGCTTGCACACATCTAAGTGACCCCTGTGTATTTCTCCTTTTATAGCAAAAGCTTTGCATTGTCATTTGCATCATCTAAAACCAAAGCCATGCCACTGCTTTGAAAAGTTAATAAAAAAGTCTAGCAGCAAAGCTTGATGTTGCCTGCAAAAGAGATTTTGACAGACACCAGCATGTGTATTACTGTTACATGATCCTTTGGTTCTGTCAGCCTTCTCTAGAACTGTAAAGTGAACATGTCATTTCTCCCGACTCCCAGACCCAGAGGTCAGCTTCAAAATGTGTCCAAGAAGTTTACATGGAAGCAAACTTGCTCCTGGAACTAATATTGATGAATTGGGTGTAGATATGCGTTATTAACGAATTAATCTATTTATTTCTTTGTTATCTTATTCATCGACCTTTCTATTGGTTGCTTGCCCCTTCCCAACAATGTGAAGAATCCTGTCTGGGGATTTAGTAGCAGTATGCCAAAGGTGCTTGAATGTGTGCAGTGAGATACTGTAGCAACAAACTATTTCATATGCAGCGTTGGAACTCCTCTGCTAACCCACTGCTAATTCCTCTGGAAGCATATTTTTAGCATGATAACCATTTGTGTCTCACTGGCAAGTGGATTAGGCAGTTACTCATGCCTAAGTGTCTGTATGCAACCCACATATTTTGGGCATAATAAATGAAGTATGAAAGAAAAGTGCACATGCTTCACATTTTGCCTGCAAAGTCAGAACCAACTGTAGGACTGTGCCTGCATTTCCTAGAGAATTACTTGCAGTGCCTGTCTTAAAAGCCAAAAGTACAAAGAATGAACTACTTTGACACGATGAACTCTTCTTCCAAGTAGAATATGGGTCTTGTTCTTTTCCCACATCAACTATGACAATCTCAGTGTCTTCTAAACTAGTGGCAGGTCATTATCCCTAGGAACCACTGATTTGCTATGTAAATTTATTTGCATTATTATTATTATTTAATATTATTATAAAATCCTATCTACACATTAGAACAAAGGAATTGCCAAGCATATGGAAAGCTCTGTGTGTAGCAAATACTATGCATGCTTTCTGCAAAAACAGAAGTTGTACTGCAGCATTTAAGTCTGAACTAGAGAAGAACTCTTATTATAGGTGCTTGATTTCTTGAGCAGATTTTTTTCCTGTAAATAATACTCAAATTATATTTACATGAACAGGTAGCACTCTAACACTAAAGCCCATAGTTTTGGAAAATACCTTCAGTGAATGTTATAAGGAATTGGAACTGGACTGAGCCAAGGATTTTGTGATTTGGCTCTCCAACAATATTACAAATTCCTGGTTTGGGTGCCATGCTCGTTTCTCTTTTATAAATTCTTGTGAGAACCATTGGTCCAGTTGTGCTGTCATCTGGCATAATGGCAAAACTCCAATTGTCTTTAATAGGAGAAGTATCAGACTCCATCTATTGCCATGGCTAAAAGGATCATGACTAGAAAACACATGGCATGGCTTTCTTTCATAAGGTTGTTTTATTTATGCCAGAAAAAGATACTAAATAATTTACAGTTTTATTTTCTTTTATCAGAGGCAGGCTTTTGCCTTGTGACTACTGATTTAGTCAGGAATAGCTTTAAATCACAGGTTTTTTGAAGGAAGGAGCTATTGAGGCTGTCATTCATGAGATTCAGTGCCGGAGTATGAGGAAGGGAAAGCAGCAGGCACATCACCTGACCAGTGTTGCCCCATGAGGCATATGCTCCATGTCCCATTACAAGGAAGCAGCCACACAGGTGTCCTGCACATCCATCAGCTTTGAATCTGTTCCTCTTCCACTAGACCTGATGAAAACCAGTTTATGGTTTTAGAAATATTGCCATTGATAATCTAGTGAGGACCCTTGAGAAGTCAGTTGAGTCTCCTTGATTCTGTTCTTAAATGTATATTCACTCTTGCCACAATTCCAAAATAAATATACTGTATATGCTGTATCTTATAAAACTTTGGATTTCGGGCAAGTAATGCTTGCTAAAAGACTGAAACCTGCTTTCATTGAGTACCATGGACAAACTCCCACATCTTCCATGGGGCTGAAAGCTAGTGCTAATATTTTCTGTGTATGTCTTTCTGGATGTATACTTGCTTTTAAATAGCTAATACATAGCAGCATACTGACTTTTAGCAAGTTTGCAATTTATAGGAGTAAAATAAACACCTAAATGGCAGAAGCTGCTACTAGAGTCAGAGAGAATATGCTCAGTTTCATTTGGTCTCAGATATTAAGCAGTCATGGGCCTGGCTGGCTGGGAATGGCTGCTGTAAAACCTAGGAACTGTGGTCAAATACTTGGAAAATACCAGATCAGAAACTGGATAAGTAAGAAAGTATCACCTGCCTGTTGGCGCTGGGAATAAAAATTAAGAATGCTGGAAATAAAGACACATATAATGTTCTTGTTGAACTAAGACAGTCCTAAATAAAGTGATGTAGCCTTTGAACTTGTATGGGTGCATCTCTAAGGAATGCTGGATATGGAATTTATAACACAGCTGATACTGTGAGAAAAACTGGAGTATAGTGAAATTTCCATAGAAAAGCAAGGAAATGCTTTAATATGGGAAAAGGAGGGAGTGGATAAATTTCAGCACAGAAAAAAATAATTTGTTAGTCTCCTTGTAATTTCGTGGGCTGCATGAATTTAATGTGCAATTTGATTCTTTCCACAGGGCTCCGACGAAGCGAGAGCCTGTCGGAGAAGCAGGTCAAGGAAGCCAAATCTAAATGTAAAAGTATTGCACTGCTGCTGACGGCAGCTCCCAACCCCAATTCCAAGGGGGTGTTGATGTTCAAGAAGCGCCGCCAAAGGGCAAGGAAATACACTTTAGTCAGCTACGGGACTGGGGAGTTAGAACGTTACGAGGACGAGGAGGAAGAGGGTGAAGGTGAAGAGGGGGACAAGGAAAACACTTTCGAGGTGAGTTTGCTTGCAACAAGCGAGTCGGAAATAGATGAAGATTTTTTCTCTGACATTGACAAGGACGGGAAGATTGTGACATTTGACTGGGACAGTGGTCTGCTCGAGGTGGAAAAGAAGACAAAAAGTGGAGAGGAGATGCAGACACTTGCAGACAGCACAGGGAAAGGGGCCCTCATGTTTGCCAAGAGGCGGCAGAGGATGGATCAGATTACAGCGGAGCAAGAGGAGATGAAGGCAAGCACAGTGCAAACAGAGGAGCACAGGGAAACCACCATGACAGAGAACTTCCAGAAAGTGACCTCTTCTGTCTATCAATCAAAAGAGGAGGAAATGTCAAGACAGCAGACCTGTGTGAGCAAAAGCTACACAGATGTGAGCCAGAACCACAGCAAAGTGGTACAACAAAATGGCTTTGGCTTAGCACCTGGCACAAACCTCTCTTTTCAGTCCTCTGGAGCTCAAAAAGCAGCATCCTTGAATAAAACAGCGAAGCCCTTCCCTTCCGCGGTTCAAAACCGAGCAGCTGCACCATTTTCACCTGTAAGAAATGTCACCAGTCCCCTTTCAGATGCAGCAGCACCACCTCCTTACTGCTCTGTCAGCCCACCAGCTGAGGCTTTCTACAGACCTGTCTCAGCTCCTGTGGCCAGCAAGGCTGCCCCGGCCCCGTGGGCAGCCCCCGAGCCCACAGAACACATCGCATCCAGGGATGAAAGGATTTCCGTGCCAGCCAAAAGAACCGGGATACTGCAAGAGGCAAAGAGAAGAAGCACTTCCAAACCTATGTTCAATTTCAAAGATGCACCCAAAGTAAGTCCTAATCCTGCCCTGCTGTCCCTTGTACACAATGCAGAGGGCAAAAAAGGTACCGGAGCTGGTTTTGAGTCAGGACCTGAAGAAGACTACCTCAGTTTGGGAGCAGAAGCTTGCAATTTCATGCAGACTCAAGCATCGAAACAAAAGGCCCCTCCTCCTGTTGCTCCAAAGCCTTCACTCAAGGTGTCTCCTTCTGCTGGTGCTCCAGTTTCACCAGTCTGGTCACCTTCAGCTGCAGCTTCCAACAAGCCTTCTTTCCCAGCACCAGCCTCACCTCAGGCAGCGTATCCTGCACCACCCAAATCTCCAAAGTATCCTCATTCTCCTATCCATCCCCCAAGCACTCTTGACTTTGCTGGTCCTTTCAAAGGGCCTCAGGCCAGCCTGGCGAGTCCAAACCTTGCCCCCAAGTCAACACCAGTCACCCCAAGTGCTGGAGAAACAAAGCCTCCCTTCGAGATGCCACCAGATATGAGTGGGAAAGGAGCACAGCTGTTTGCCAGGAGGCATTCCCGAATGGAGAAGTATGTGGTAGATTCAGAGACTGTGCAGGCAAACATGGCACGAGCCTCATCTCCAACTCCATCTTTACCAGCTTCTTGGAAATACTCATCTAATGTCCGAGCACCTCCACCTGTTGCTTATAATCCCATCCACTGCCCGTCTTACCCTCCTGCTGCTACCAAGCCTTCCTCTAAGGCCGCTGCTGCTACCAAAAACACAAAAAGAAAACCTAAGAAAGGTCTCAATGCATTGGATATTATGAAACATCAACCTTACCAACTCGATCCATCTTTATTTACTTTCCAACCACCTAAGGAAAGCCTTGCCATGAAGCAGACATCGAAGCTGTCCACTTCAAAGCAAACGCTGCCTTTACCTACCTACCTTCCACCTGGTGCTGGATCTCCTACAAGGGCCCGGCCTTCTTCGGTGTACTCCGTGCCAGCCTACGGTTCCCAACCTTCGTTCCCGTCAAATGCCTCTCTCCCAGGAAATGAATCGTATTCACCCACAGGCTACTCTGCGTTTTCTAAGCCAGAAACCACCACATCCTCTTTGTTTACTGCTCCGAGGCCAAAATTTTCAGCCAAGAAAGCTGGCGTCACTGCACAGGTGTGGAAGCCATCGGTTATTCAAGAGTAAACCTGGTAGCTGAAACTTAGTGTCCATTTTGCTTGCAGTCACTGGTTTGCAGTGGTCACCTGGCACACAGACTGTGCCAGTGCTATTCCTTAGCTTACTTGAGAATATCAGATGTATCACCTCAAATCTGGGTCCAAAATATTTGAACTTTTTAAAGGAATCAAAATAGATAAAAATTTTAGCACATTTATGCATTTTATCAGGTGCTTTATAGACATGACATCCTGAAATGGAGAGGTACCATTGCGTGAAGTGAGCAGGACACTAGGTTTTTGCTTTAGGACTACAATAACAGAAAGAGTAAGCAATATTCCTGATACGTCAAATTAATAGAGAACAGCTTTCTTCCTGTCCCTCTCCCCAGCTGTGTTCTAATTACCTAGGGATTTGAGGACTTTGGTGGTTGTTTTTTTTAAAAGAAGTGCCTTATTGACTAATAGTAATATGTATTATTAACATAGCAAAAAATAGACACAGTGTTAGACTCTGACTGATCACTCACCAGAGCCCCACTGAATTCACTCAGAATCTGTCCTGGCTCAAAGGTCCTTCCACAGGAATCTGATTGATCAGCCAGGGGCTTAGCTTGTAAGCTATGTGGATCAGCTGTGATCCAAAACCAAGAATTGCCTCTGTGATTTCACAGAGAACGTGCTATAAGAGATGCTGGAGTGTTATGAAGACTAAAAAGAGGTGGAAAGACAGCTGGACAAATTGTTAAAAATTTCCCATTTTGGGGAAATTTCACTCCCACGTGCAGGCATATTTTTAGCCTTGAACCCAGCAAGTATGAGAGAAGCCTGTAAATCAAAATTATTGAGCAGTAAGAGAGGTGAGCTGGGTTTTGCAGCTGCGATGTGAAAGCACAGTAACTGAGAACTGGAGGGCTACCTATAGTGTAGAGTGCTGATTCTTGTTCCCAGAAATTACCAGTAAATCATGATTATGACCATGTCTTCCTACTGGTCTCTTGCACACATTCTATTATTTTCACTTGGGCCTCTACAATGCTTCTTCCCACTTTAAATCTTTTTACTCTGGTCTTATACTTTTATCTTTTACTTGTCGTACTGGGGACTAAGGATTGAAATACTGCTACTGTGGAAAATTCTTCAGAGTCTGTGGTCTTGAAATGTACTGTATAATCCTGCAGTGAATACAGAGCTTTGCTGAAATCGAGGGGCTATATTTGAGTAGTTTAGCATGTCTTTCATCAGCATCAGTGGTGCTAGGGCTGAAACAAGGTGCTGTTTCTCACAATTAAGGGAATCAAAATCCATCCCAGGTGTAAAGCTGAAGATTAAAGCATAACTCTGTGAATAAAGAGGGCAGAATCTGTTGATATATTTGTTTAAACTATCATTCAGCTAGTTCCAGACCAGATTATGGACCTTGCATATCATAGCAGGGTTTGTAGAACTATCTGTCTCGATGAAGAAAACATTCCTGAGTATGAACAAAATCTCTGTAGTTTGGTCCCATGATGGTAACTCAAACTGCAATCAAAGGTGAGAAGGATGCATTTGGCTGCACATGCAGAAAGCAGGCTGAACTCAAACTCTAATCAAGCCAATAAAAAACACTCCTCTGAATTTCAGACCTCTAAAATTCTACTCTCCCCTTTAAATTTTAGATTGGGATACTGACTGCTTTAGAAGAAAATGACCAAGGGATCCATCTCCCTCTTAAAATTCAGAAAAAATGATAGGAAATTCAGGGATAAAAAAATTGGAAAATTCAAGAAATATTTATACTGCATTTACCTGGAAATAGAAAGTAGCAATATTTTAGTCCTTTGGAGATCTCCCGTCTACCTTTTTTCCACTGTCAATATCTGTACTTTTCTTCTATCATTAAACTTGTCCCTTTCCTCTCTGCCTGTTTGTGGCTTTTTTCTTTGGTTTGGCTGCTATTTTTTTGTTTCACTTCCACGTACAGACTGCCAGTATGTTTTTGGGGGAACCCTATTCCCTGTGCTAGCCTGTTAATATGAAATCTCCTCCCTCCCCTTCCTTTCTCCTTTTCCCTTCCCTTTCCTCCCTCCTTACTCCCCCTCTTTCCAAGTTCGATCTGGAGTTGCACACACCATTTTAGGTAGCCATTAGGACACCGGTATGTACCTGGAATAAAGATACCCACCAAAGGTAAGTAGTGCTGTGAGAGACACAGAAATACAATCAGCCTCATCTTGCCATGGTTTTGCTTAGTCTCCTCCTTTAAAGCAAATCTGTAAATTATAATCACACTTCTGTACTTGTTCATCCCAGCACCAAAAGAATATTTCCTTGATGAGGAGATTTAGAGCAGCCTTGTCCTTCCACCACACGTGCTGATATTGATGCCTGTGGCTATGAGACACAGGAGCTTAGAAAGGGCATCTGTGCTGAAAATTGCAATTTTGATCACATTTGGATTCAAATACAAGTATTTCATATGGCCTAGAAAAATGACAGAAGGATTTTCAAAGAACCAGTAAGAGTTAAAACCAAAAGTCTCACTGACATTAGTGCTCTTCACTCAGTTTGGATCTTTTGAAAATCCCATTCAAAGCCCAACTCTGAATTCAGTGTCTTATATACACATCATTCTACATGCATGGGACTTGGATCCACCTTGGCTTCAAGGTTCTTTTTACTGATCAGGTAAGTCCTTAATTCTAATTGATATTTCAGGAGACTGGTCTACCTAGAGGAACAGGTTTGTCCAAGATGTAGTACCTCATGAAGCAGTTATTTAGAGGAAAGCTGAGCTGTTCATTGTCATGGATCAGACGAAAAGCTAAAGATAATGTCAAACATAGCTGAAATGTCAAGGAAATGAATGGTTTGTGTAGAGGAGCCATCTGGAATTTCACTTTGAAAGGGCAGTGAGCTTTTGTAAATGGTTTTCTGAAAAAGCGATTAGAATTATTTTATATAATATGGCAAGGCTGCCAAGATGTAATTGTCATGTTTACTATGGCAGAATATTTAACAGTGAATTTTAAGCCATCACTTGTATCAATATTTGCAGTATGTTCACACTGAAAGAGGAATTTAAGTGTTTTATGACGATTTTAACACATTTAATTACAGCACATACTGGAAGTATTATATTGCACTAGTTTTGATCTCACATTCTATAAAGTCTTTTTATAAGAACAGTTACCTCAGTCAAGGGTTTATATACCTTCACTTTATGATCCAGTTATAAACATCTTGCCATGAAACTGAATTGAATAGTTTTGATTTGGAGATGAGTGGCTTTCAGACAAAAACTTAAAATATTTTGCTGCAAAAATCAAAGACAAAATTTAGTTCTTCAACACAGAACTGCTTAACTTCTTCCCCCTTCTCTAGGGGAGCCACTCTTGCCATGTTTCTGCTCACCAAAAAATAATATATTATGAAACAACCAGAAAGAGATTTCAATGACTTTTCCCTGTAGGAACATTTACAGAGTAAACATTATCATCTCTTACAAGTAACCCTCATATATTTTTTTTTTTTGTTTCTGCTCTCTTAAGGAAGAAACAAAAAATAAGAGGTTGAGGTATCAGCAGGCTCAAAAAAAACTAGGAAGTGTGAAGCTTGTGTGTGATTCAAATAGAAAAATTAGTGCCAAGTGGCAGAGCAGCAATTTTGAGAGAAAATACTACTGGGATTGGAGGGAGGCAAACTGGGGGGAGAAAACTCCACAAAAAAAACAGTGACTACACAGGATAAAATACCTGTCAAAGGATTTTAAAGTACTGAAGGTAAAAGAACAAGCAGCAAGAGGGGCTCACCTATTCTGCAGATAGAGACGGCTGACTATTTACAGACTTTTGTTGAATGTTTTTCTTGTTGAACTCTGATGAAAGATGATAAGCAGTTAAAAAGACAACTTAACACCACATAATTTGATCTGGGAGGAGCATTGCTTATCAAGTATCCAGGATGAGACCTCAACAAAGGACCAGTCTGACCCTCACGTGCTGCTGCTCCAGCCATTCTGGACCAGAGAATGCTCTGTACACTGGGAGGCAGGGGAATACCAGGGAAATGACAACAACTAACGCTGTGCAAAATCTTTCTCCTCTCTTTTTTCCAGGACCCTTTTCCAGATTTGCTAGCTTTAAAATTCCAAACCCTTTGGTTCTAAAATGAATCACTCTTTCAGTCTTGCCTTTTTACATGATGCAACTTTCTTTACCTGAAGCCAAACACCCAGGATTCCACTGATTGCTTTGGTGGTTTGGCACGGCAAGTGCAAGTCTTAATTACACAGCTTGGCAAAATGGTATTTCATAATGACTCTGCTCAGCTTGGAATGGAAACACTGTAGGAAGAAGAAACTTGACAAGATCTTCAAAAACCTGTGGATTCAGGAGCTCTGAATGAACTCACTGCTGGTAGATCTCTTGGAAAATATGTGAGCCTGGTCATATCATGGCACCCTTGGTGCCACCATCACAACTTCCCAGCACCCATGGAAACAAGTGGCCTTATTTTACAGCAGACATCACTTTTGCATGCCATTAGATAAAGGAGGAGTTGCAATCACCCAGGAGTTATGTTTGACCAGTGGTTTTCAGGCTGGTTGCTTACTAAAGGAAGCACTTTAGGTTCTTTATCAAATATTTAAAAAGCAAGGAAAATCCTGAAGCTCTGTGTTGAAAGGATCTCTACAGATACAGACTTGAACTCTTCCTTTACAAGCTAAGACAAACCATATGACAGTAATCCCATGGGTTTAATATTTGCTTCCTTAACCAAGGCAGGCAAAGACTTTTTCTTTATGTGCTAATCAAGTCCCCAGCTATCCTCTACAGAATTTAAAGGAAAAATCTATTCCTGAGTGTAATGAGCTTGACAAACTTTGTGACTGCAGTGCATGTGAAACCTGCACAAACATCTGTGGTAGTATAAAAACTGCACACTCCCTTAGGCTGAGAAAACCCAGCTATGAGAGAAATAACTACTGAATTTACAGATTGACCATCCAGATGAAGGTTTCCTGTGAGGGGAATTAATGTAAAAACAGCACTTTCAAACAAGAATCCTGATTATTTTGTACATTTTAAAGACAGAAATCTTAAACCAGAGTCTCCCCTCACAATTCCAGGCAATTAAATGATAAGATGCTATGAAAATAACCAGGTCATTTCTAAATAGGTGTCAAGACTGAACTGTTGAACAGATGGAGTGTTTCTCTTGATGTTTCCATCTAGATCTGAATCAGCAGACTGTAATGGTTTTAAGAAACAACAAACAGAAGAAAAGGAGAAACATTACAGAAGTAAAATACTTTCCCAATCACGGGAGCAAATGTTGCATTACAAAGGGTGACAAGGAGCACAACATCCAGTTTCAGTGTGAGCTTTAACTGATTGAGAAGCAAAGAATTCAGCACATTTCTATTAGAAAAAGAAGTTTGCATACAGTAAAAACCTATGGACAAATATTTTCAGTTTTTTAAAAGAAAGATTTTTTTTCCCCAAAAAAACCATAAACAACTGCTAGTGATTTTTGATTTGTAAGAACTGTATTTTTCAGAGCCTCACTATGCAGGTTGTTGCTGGTACATGGCTCTACACTGCAAACAAAAGCAAAATATCTGGCATCTGGTTACACTTGGTTTTCTTCCTAGAGTACTGAAATAGTACTGAAGTGAGCATCTGACACTGTGTATATAGAATTATGAGAAAAACAATATTAAACACTGCTGTTTGGATTGCAAAGTGAGGCACTTGGAATTCTTGTTGCCTGTGTCAGCTCAGTCCAACCTGCTTGGGTGTTTGTTTGGCCAGAACATCTGCAATCATGTCACATCTGCTATATTTTGCTGTAGGACTCCAATCAGGGATGCCCATCTGACAGACAGCTCTTTCCTGCTTTGCTTTGACATCATCCCATGCTCAGCACCATTCCTTACTGAATGCACACTCTTCAAAAAGTGCCCTTCATACAGAATTATTTTCTTGCAGATTTTTGCTGCCAGCACCCCAATCATTCGGGAGCCAGAGTTCATCTTTACACTGTTGCATTCTAGAAATTACTAAATAATGCACAAATTGAGCAGCACTGACAGCAGGACACTTGGTAGCCTTGGGTGTCCAGTTCAAGGCACTCCAAGGCATCTGCAGGGTCCAGCAGCACATGCACCAGTTACTCTGTCAAAGAATGTGATCCTCAACATCCCTCTGTGAGTGCTAACAGATGGCAGCCTCCAGGTGGAATTCCAGAGAGGGAATCCTCAGTGACCAGCTATGAATCCCGACCCACAAAAGCACCTTTTCTCACAATATACTCCTGTGTTAGAGAATCCTAATATTTCCTAAATGAAGCCCTGAATTGGCACCAGATGTCAAAGAAATCCTAAAATTCTATCAAAATGCATCAGCACTAGGCAATGGTGCTTGCTTTTCAGAGTTTTGGAATAGCTGACTTTCAAACTTCACTAGCATTGCTTCAAGGTAGCTTTTTAAGACCCAGACTAAACCCTGGAATACCATCATGGAGCACACAGAAACAGGGTCCTGCAGCAGGGCTTGAACCAGCAGATACTTGTAGGAATGAATAAAACCCTCCTGCCTCACAGGATATGGGGCTGAATCAGGCTATAAAATCATGGTGCTCCTACTGAGCCTGCATAAGGCTCTCAGAGTGAATGTTCACACGTAGAGACATATGCACTAAAATACGGGACACTTCAAACACAAAGAATTGTATCAAACCAGTTCTAAAACAGGCAGTGCTACCACTTCTCAAGGTAGAAATGTCAGAAAATAGGGCCAATTTTGCACTCATAGCTGTGCAATATAAAATCCAGAAGGTGGCAGCAAATATTCTTCCTTACAAGAAACAAACAGTTTACTCCAAAACTTAGGAAACCGGAGATGCCTATGGCCGAAAGTTTCAGCCATTTGCTTTCTATAGGCATAAATGTATTGTATTTTGAGAGCTGCATATGGATAAAGATTAAATTACAACAAAAAGCTGATTTTCTTTCATTTACAAAGGTGCAAAGTGAGCTAACTAAATAATTTGTGACAAGTTAGCAATAGTCTTCTGTTTTTTTAACCACACAGGCATTTTGCAGTAGTGAAGGCCTAATTCTGATAGTTGAACCGGCCTTTTCTACCATTATTTGACAACTAAAAAGCACTTTATTTTCAAAAGCAAAATTTTTCTCAAAACTTATGTGAGATGAACAACAGTATCTGTTTCATTATTTCGTATACGAATTATGAAAACAAGATTTTTCTCACCTGAAATAATACCACATTTATAAACAATCTGGATTTAGAATAAATCAGATTCCAGTCCTAAAATTCCCTGTAAATTTTCATAATCAAGCCCTGACAAGACAGCTTTGAGGAAGTCAGGACCAGGCCTGAACGATGTTATTCTAATCTACTCCTGGTCTCAGTACAGCCACTGACAAGGTTTTAGTTGTCATACAGGTGAGATTCCCTCCCTCCCCATCCCATTAGCCAAATTTCTTCATTCCCATTTTATTCTATTGTAAAATATTTCAAGAGTTTCAAATAAATAGGATTTTCCCATTTTACTTCAAAACTTTTGGTAGCTATATTGTAAAATAGCTCTAGCATTTGCTGCAGAGCTGGGAGCATTTCAGAGAGAAATTACTTTTTCATTACAAAAAGTTTAAATAGTAAATGGTTTGTGACAAAAAAAAAAGCAGTGATAATATTAACAGTATATCTCCCTTCTATACTCAGCTCAGTTAAAAAAGCTGAAGTGCTTCTTTCCTGTTAAAAAAAATGGAAAGAAGGAAAGAATGGAAAGGTATGAAAATTCAGTATTATTTATTTCATCCTACCATTTTCTCAGTGGTTTGGTCTCTAACTGCAGTAGCCATTACAAACCCATAGAAAGCCAAAGGACAAACACATCACTCTGGGTTTTTTATAAAGACAGAGTCACTTTCTGAGATAAAACAATTGTTTTATCTGCTTCCTCCTCCTTTGTCCCCTTTCTGTGTAAACAGCATCCAGGCGCCATTGTTAACTCAGATTTTAGCATGCTTTGAGAGGGGAGTAAGGACCAGGACCATAAAGAAAAGATAAAAATAAAACTGCTTTAATGACTTAGACACCGAGGTCCAATTTTTTCAAGTGACTTCATTAGGGAGGAGTTTATGTTGAGAGAGTTTCACTGGATGGACTATTCAGAGTCCAAGGCACTTTTGTCTCCTTGGCTGGTAAAAAGGCAGTTGTGGCATGTAAACACAAACCCACACACAGAGTTTTCTCTTACTAAGGAGTTGTGCCACCTGAGACAGGAAAACAGCTGCTGGGAAAACATTCTGCATTCACATTTGGTCTGGAAAAGGAAAAATACCTTTCTGACTCCTGCCTTTAAAATTTACACTATTTTATAAACCTAAGTATTGTTCTTTCTGTCTTTCAGTTTTTTATAATTAAAAAAAAAATTGAAATAGCTCTAAGTTCCACAGAATCCATTTTTCCTGACTAAAAAGAAAGTATTGAATCAAAGGTAGACAGTCACACTCATCCATCTTACATTAACTAGATCTACACATACATACACCTTTTATAAGTACTGCTTTTACATTCATTTGCTTATATATGGAAATAGTTGCTTTTGGAAGTAACATTACATACATTTTAGTTTCTATTAACACACATAAATATCAAAGATTCTTGCAGTGCAATAAATGCTTGCTTCAGTGAGCAGTTTATAACTAGTTTGCATTCTAAAAATCAGTGTTAACCTAAACCTAACCTGACCAGTTGAATCTGCTTGCACAGATCCCCAAGGCAGTCAGCTGTCAGGATTCTGTGATTGCAATGCACAGCTCTGAACAGCCTTTCATCTTTTTCACACCTAGGAATGACTTTCTCTTCAATAACTATTGTAGAAAAGCTCTTTCCCTCTGAAAACACCCAGGCAATGAAAAAGAACAAATTAATCAGTGTAGAGGGTTCTAGTTTGTCTTGCTGCATAATACTTCAGTATTCTCTTAACTGTTTTACCACAGGATTGCAGGAATACAAATTGTGATAAAATAATAATTCTGGTAGCATTTCACTTTTCTCTCCCTTCTCCCTTGATTTCTGAAGTGAAGAATGGAAAATTTCTACCCCTCCTTTTATGATTTTCTTGTACCTTAAGGGAGACAGAGGAGAGAGTAAATATTCACTTCTTGCACTTCATATTTTCCACTGTCACTTACAATCTGGGGTTTGTGCATTCTTTATAGTACAAGCTTGTCAAAAGATATATCTCCAAGATTTAAATATGAAGGGGAAATATTAGAAAGTGTCAGCATGTCTACCTGCTGCTGTCCAGCAAATGAATGATGAATTCTAGTGACTGGAAGTTGCCTTAATTCCTGTGTTTGTGAGCTTGAAGGGGCTGAGTACCAAAGCAGTGTGTTAGTTAGTAAGTGGGAATCTCAAATTTTTCCTCAAATTCCTTCAGACCCTTAAGGAATAGGCAAGGTTCTTCCCATACACTTCAGCTTTCTTCCAGGTAAATTATCTGGAATGCAATTTGCCCTCGCAGGTTTCATCCTCTTACAACCCAAGAAGATAAATGTTAGTTAAACCCACACACTGTTCAGTCCTTACTTCATGGAAGCAGAGATTATCCTTCCTTTACCAAAGCTAGAGGAAACAGATGTGCAATTTCACATTTTGGAACTTGAAACTTAAAACCCAGACTGTTTCCAGAACTTTTTCTAAAGATAAGTTATCAAGTGGGAAAGGGAAGCCCAGACCAGGACTTCTACCTAAATAATACAGTAGAATGACTCATTCTGATAAAAAAGTAGTGAAATACACTTAATAACTCATCACTCTCTGATTAAACTCTGCCAAAGAAAATTACTTCCTGCTTTATCACTCATGGTTACACCAAAAAGATACTTCTATAACTTGATGAACTCTGGAGTCTTTCTCTGAACAGGACAGACTAAACAGTATCTTCATCAGACTCTTGAAAATCCAGATATTTTATCCAACACTTGTTTCAACATTATAATTCCCCTCTGCATCTCTGAAATACTACAAAGTACTCAGAGGGCTTTGAACTGGAATTTCCATTTAAAAAGGGGGAACTTTTCTATCTACTCAGCACAGGCAATGTTCTAGAACCCTCCTGAGGGGAGCTAACACTAACAACTAACAGGTGGACCTGTTTGCTCAACTTTTTCATCCCTCTCTACAACCTTATCTTCTCAATTGCTTTATTTTCTTAATTACCACTTAATTTCTTGTGGTTTGAGTTACCTGATTTATTTCTAACATAGGGGGGTGTGTGGGTAGGATTAATAATGTTAGGGAGTTTCCTCTCTTAAAATGCAGAATGGTAATAGCTGATCATAGCTAAGAGATGAAAGGATAGTCCTGTCATAAAGCATCATCTGTGAAATTTGTCCAAATTCTCATGACATAACTTCTGTGTGCCACTGCACTTTTTAAAAGTGATTCAGACTAAGCACCACCAAACTGAGTGAAAAGGATGAAATCTGAAGTCTCTTGAGCTTCCATCTCTCCTACAAAAGGCTGATATTAGAACATGACCTAAATGCCTGTGTGAAGCAGTGGTCTGTCAAGTTTCTCAAATGCAGCAAGATCCTGTGTCAGAAAAACTTAAAATGTGACATTTCTGTGGAATCTTTGCTAGATCAGCTATACCTTGAATGATCACACACCTGTTGGCTGCTCTCTGGTTCATTCTCACAGTGTTTTAAGTTTGGGAAGCTCATTAGGAAAAGTAACACAGACCAATGTTGTTCGGATGAAATTCTAGCAAAGCCCCTGGCAAAACGACCCAGGCATTTCACAGCAGATTTCAGAATTAGAGGCATTTAAGCCTGAGGACATGAATCAATGAGTGCAAATCAGTGAGTTTAGGAACCACGTTTACAGAGACTCTAAGGAAAAGTAATTTGTGTAACACAGAGAGCGGGTCTGGCTTGGGGACAGGCTGTACCTGCTTCGTGCACTGCCAAATGGCTGCTGCAGCAGAACCTTCTCACGAACATAGTTTCTGTTTCAAAGTGCTGCATTACTAAGAAGATTAGGATTTGTCAAAAATGAATGGATTGCTCCTATAAGTGGGTCGGAATGTACTGAAATTCCGAGGACATTGCCTTTTAAAGAAGCCAAAAGTAGCGTCATGTAAGGGTATTAAGTGAATGATTGCATTAACGCCTTTAATTGCTTGTGTTCATTTTTGTGCCCCAAAAAGTGAAAACTAGGATAAGTCTAATAATTTTTGAGTAAGAAAAGCCTTTCTTAAAAGGAGATTGCCAAAGATATGCTCTTGGACAGATGTCCTAGACAGAGCCTGTTATCAAATGAATTAGGCTGTGCCTAATGTTAGAAAGGATCTTGTAAGCACGCACAGAACTGTCACAACATGACTCCCTTTGGCATTAAGAATGGTCTTTTCAGAGCAAGGCACACCAGCTAAGTAGTGGGAAAGCTGCACAGTTACTAATGCCATTGTACTATTCCAGTAAAAGCCTGCCTTTGGTCTGCTCACTTTCCTCAAAAATTCAATTTGCTGTGTCTTTGTTCCTGCTTCTTTCTCTGCCTCCTGCCTTTCCAGTTAATTAAAGTTCTAAAAGATACCCGTAAACATAAAAAGGGACTGCCAGGATGTCACGTGCTTTCAGGATATTTTTTTGCCGTTTGGAAGTGAAGAGAAGGGGCTTCCTTTCTTGCTGTTTAATAACTGTAACTATATTTGGTATTTTGTCTTCCTAGGGAAGAAGCAGTGGCCGCTCATTATCGCTTCCTGGGAGACCTTCTTCATTCATCCCTCGAGCCATGTCTCCTACTTCTCCTCTTGTATTTCAGCCTGCCCCTGATTACTTCAGCAAGCCAGATGCAGCAGCTGACAAGCCTGGCAAGAGACTGACTCCCTGGGAAGCAGCAGCCAGATCTCCCCTTGGCCTAGTGGATGAAGCTTTTGGCCCCCAAAGCATGCAGGAATCCATTGCTGCTAACGTGGTATCGGCTGCTCGCAGGAAAACGCTTCCTGAGCCACCAGATGAATGGAAACTTAAAGTTTCTTATGAGCCTCCAGCCCCGAGTGGTAGCATAGCCTCACTAGGAGGGAAGCAATCGGGGGTTCTGTCACCCCAAAAAAGCTCCCTGTCTGCCCCAAATGTCCGTGCCCAGGCCGGCCCTAAGATGCAGTATCCCTACTGCACTCAGCGCTCCAGAACGGATCCTGATATAATGTCCATGGATTCCAGGTCTGACTATTGCTTGTCAACAGCTGATTCAAACTACAATCCACAGCCAAGGGGATGGAGGCGTCCAACATGAGCTGCTGAAGGGCCTGGTGCATTTTCCCTTCCTCCAGCTTAACAAGCCCTAAGATTTGAGTTGGAGAAGGAAAGTTTCTTGCTGGCCTGGCGATCTCTGAAGTAAAAAAAATGAGGAGACAAAATTGAATGGAGCACAGTTTTCACATGACTGCAATGCTAGCAGCCTCTAGAATAGACTCAGTTTTACACCTAAGATTGTTCTGTTTGTCAAAAGGCAAAAATACACATTTCTTGGGGTGAGGGGGGAGATGAAAGTGGGGCAATCCATGTACTCGATGCAAAAATCTAGCAAGGATGTAGAAAGTGACAGCAAAAATGCTTGTAGTTAAGCTAATGTGAAAGAAAAAAAAAAGTAAAATAAGGGCATTTTAAACCCAAGAAGTATTTTACAGGATCTTGTAGGTTTTCTGAGTATGTTTGACATGGGTTCCAAGTTACTAAATATAGTCAGAATTGCAAAAGTTGTAACAGAAGTGGAAGATGGAAGCACTGGCTTATTTGCCATATGGTTTTTTACTGCATTTCTATAATGAAATAGGTAAAGAAGAAGGTAAATCAGTGAATATTTTTACTGTGACAACAGTTAAAATACATCTGTGGCAATGGTACCTGAATCACCACAATCTGTAGGTACAGGAAATCACATGCAGTCACTCATTTCAGATGGATTTCAAGACAGTTTCAATGAAGTTTTACATCTTGTGATTTATCTGAAAACACCAGGAAGAAAGGCATTGTTAATACCATGATACTTGAACAGCAAAAGAGATGAGAAGTGTATTTAAACTGGATTGCAAGTAATTCTTGTAATAAAGTGTTAAACAAGTCAGAGGCTGAACAGCCTTTATTTCTCTGTGAAATGAATTATTTGCTGAGCATTTACTGCTCCAATGCCTGATAATCTGATTGGCTGGGCAGTTATTCGTGTTCCTAAGGTAGCTCAATGTTTAGAAAGCTTTTGAGTTGTATCCTCAGTTAGGAAGACATAGATAAGTTTTTCATCAAGGACAGTTCCTGCTCTGTGTAGCAAGTTGTACGTGACAGAGGGTTTCTGACATGTGGTCCACGGTGCGAGTCTAGGAGCAGATATTTGGGTGGTTGGCTATACCTAAGTGATGTTGATGGATCTGAAGGGATGGTGGATAATTTTTGCTGGTGAGACATACCTTGCATTTACAGCTTATTTAAACAATAGAATTATGTGGCTAAAAATGTATGTACTCCAAGCTTCCTGGGTAGTTTAGATGTTGCTAAAGCATTAAATGAACACCCCGAGTTTTACAAAGTGCTGTCAATCCTCCTTATTTTGTGGGAATTCTTGAAGGATATGTCAAGCACAGTAAACTGAAATTACTGAAGAAGCGCTTTTAAATATCCTTAGTTTTAGTAAGGTTGTCACTGGGAGTGAAGGGGTTAGATTAGAAAGAACTGAAACATATATGCAGCGAGAAAAAGTACATTACAAAACATTCCCATCAGCAAAGAATTTTCACTTATAGCAGTTATAATTGGTACAAAGGAAAAAGGAAAATTAATTCCTAGTTCAGTTGAGCTGGAACTTTCCCCAAAAGCAAATAATTACATGAAAAATATAGCTTTAATGAGTTTAAGTTGGCAGAAATTCTGTAGCCAAGTAAAGGTCTCCCTAAAACTCAACCGATCCTTCTAACCAGTCAGGAAATAAAGACATGAGAGTGGTAAACCTTTAGAATAGGATCATATTGCTATAGCACTTTACAGATTTATTTCACAAGATGAATTTGCAAAAAAAAAAAGGTGCTTTAGAAAAATTACATGAACAAGGCTGCCATGATATGCCTGAAAATGAGCTTTGCACCTCAGAGTTATACATGCACATAATTAGAATAATTTTTCCTGTCACACAGGCAAAAATAAATGTTTCTCTGCAGAGTCCCTTAATGTCCCCTTTTATCTCAATTGGGAATATTCCACCAATGGGACTGTGGCAGTTCCCTTCGCCTTGAGGGCTTATCCTCAGATCTAACTGTATTGCCAAATCTTCACTTAATTCCAGTTAAATTATAAATAAAATTGAAATTCAGTGAAATTTATCATTCAAGGTCATCAAGGCCTTAACCATTCAATAAATATCCGTGCATATGCATTTCACAGAAGACCTACATTCTGAAAAGCACATACCTCTTACGTATTTTGCTGACCTGTGGTTCATACCACCATAACAAAACAAGTCCCTGCTTTCAGGTCAAGTTCAAGTTTCTGTTTTTAACTGTTTCCTTTACATCATTAAACAGAAAACCAGATTAATGAGTTTGCAGAAAGGCATATTTTTACCCAGCACCATTATTTTATTTCTAAGAATTGGACACCTAACTTTTACATTCCCACTGAAATTAGTGCTGTGAATTCTGAGGTCATGCATTTACCAGAAGCAAATGTGTGCTTTATTTTAAGGTACATGCAATTAAAAATTGCCAAAAGTGGTTTTAAATTTTGATATTGCAAAAAAAGTTATGATACAAAGTGATCTTGGAAAGGCTTTAATGCTGTGATCACATAGCATTATGGGAAAACTTTCTATCGGATGAAGCCCTAATTCCCCATCCCAAGTATGCAACAAATATGGAAGTAGAGTTTCAGACAGAATAACTGACTTTCTGTCAACCTCCCTAGAACAAAAAAGTGCAGCCTTATAATTTCATTCTATTCACAAGTAGGAATTAACCACCGAGTACTTCTGTGAACACAAGAATTCCTGATGCTGAGTTTCATGTGGCTTTGTATCTTACTATAGATTAATTTGGGTGTTTACCACGACCTATTCCAGACTTGTTTTTAACTCCTGCTGAGAATTTCCTAGCTCTCTTTCCCATGTGGATTCTCCCATATCTAATATGGAATGAGTTCCCACTGCAGCATTTCCCTCAATAGCAACACTGGTAAGTGGATCTGGCCTCCCCGATGGTGTCTATTTTTACAAAGTCTGCAGGCAATGGATTGTCTCTGAGATCTGCTCCTCTGCCACAGAGAAATGGAACTAATAAACATTTTTGAAGTTATTAATGGGAGGGCAGACAGGAGGGCAGGCATGCAGACAGATCACATAGCCTTGTTGAGAAGGAAATCAGGCTAAATCCAGATTGAGACCATGTGGTGATTTCAAAGAAAGCAGCAGGCCCAGACCAGTAAATGAAACATTAATGCATCAGAGCTTTAGGAGGACCCCACAGCACGTTGCACTTTCTGCTCTTCACCCCATTCCTCCACTAGCAAAGCATCTTTCTATCAAATAGTTGTGACTGTTGTGTCAGAGTTCTGAATATATTAGTGCAAGTATTTCTCACATTTGCTTTTGAGTGCACAGATCTGCTCAGTAAATGTGAGGAAAATTTTCTCTTGATGTTTTAAATCTTTGGCTTTGTGCTCGCCCTCAGAGGTGTCTCTGTTAACATACAGAGCATTTGAATACACAATATAACTGAAAATTTAGTTCCTTTAGTTATGTTAGATGATGATGTTCACAACTCCTGTTCATAGTTTGTTTTCATTTTGGTTTGCTTTATCACAACCAAATATCTATTCACACTGCATTTCTGCCTAGTAGCAAGAGACTGTGTTATCTTTAGAAAAGACTTTTCACTTCTGAAGACTTTTGCTTACTGCAAAGGACACTTTATTTGACAGTGCATGCGAGCAATGTAAATTGTATCACATAATAAAGTGATTTGACCAATCAGATGAGAAACACAATTTTGTTTTCCCTAAATTCTTGTCTGTTTGTTTAAATAATCTGAACCCAAGTAAAGCCTAATCTCTTTTTTCTGAACCATTTTTAGACTCACTGACTTTGCCTGTCAGTGACCTCGTGCTGGTATGAGCTTCTAGTAGCTTAAATCAGCATCAGGTCAAAAGGCAACTTATCAAATTTAGTGGAATTTCATTTCCATACTGACTAAGCAGAGGAAGGAAACACAGTTAAGTACAATCTACCCAGGTTGAATAATACAATCAGAACTGGTTTTACTGCTTGAACATTTTCATCCCAACCATAAAAATCCGCAACTAAAATCTACTTACTGGAGTCACTTGCCTACTTTACTTGCACCTAACCCTCTGATTACTTCCTTGTTCATTGCTGTATTTTACTGTTGTTTATTCTCAATTGAAACATGCTGTTCAAACATGAAATAAATATTGTGAATAAATTGTGAACCTGGTCTTTACACTATGCAGGCTGCTTGGATAAATAGCTCTTAGGGAAATAAGGATGGCATAAACAATCTATCTGTGGAAAGCCAGATCAGATTTTCACTATTGACAGGAAATGAATCCCAAAGCAGTTTCTGCATTTGTAAAGCAAGCAGGATTTTGTCCCCAGTACAAGAAAAGTGATTGATGCATGTAAAACTTAGGGAACTGAAAAAAGCTCCACAATAGCATTTTAAGAGCTTTGCTCTACAAAGGATTTACAAGGTTATAAGAGACGCACTGCCATTCCTTTCCAGGGCTACATTTGCATTCTTCTCTGGAAAGTTCTTAAATACATCGTAAAGAAAGCAAGCATAAGCCAGATTCACAGTTTAACATAACTCCCTTGACTTCAGTAATTCACAACAGATTAAAAATCTCTCTGCCAGGCAAACAGTAACAGGTTTTGTAGGATGTTTCACTCTCCAGAGAATGTACTCTGGGTTTCTTGGAATGCCCTCGATTTTTGGTGCATTCATCAATGCTTACAAGCATTTAAAAGGACTCCAGTGTGACAGAGTGCTCCCTTACTGAATGTGAGACGGGTGGAATGAGGAATTTTAAGTCCAGAAAAGATTTTTCCAGGCCAGAGTCTGGTTTTCCTCAAACTGAACAATTGTGCTTTGAAATTGTTCCCTGGATATATTATTGGACCTTAAAAAGAAGCCTTGTGTTGCTGCTGAGTCAGAAACAGCACTCAAGAAGCTGGAAAATATTTGGTGTTTATTCACACATTTTCAGTCCTAAAAAAGGACTCAAGTGTTTCACACTCAAAACAAAATGACCTCGGGAGTGTTTGTGTGCATGCACACAAACTTGTGGGGTTTTTTTTGTGGAGAAAGAAAGGTAATGGTTACTTAAAAGACTATTATGGTTTATTAATTAATGGAGAATTAGGAGAACATACTGTGCTGCACGACAGATCAAACAGCTGCAAGGTTACAATACACTGGCACACATACAGAAAAGAAGGTGTTGATAAACCTCTGGATCTAATTTTATCTTTAAAGTAAACCAAACCCCATATTTTGTCTAAAAACTGCAGAGGTTCATGACTACTTTTTCTCCCTATAAATAAGGAAACCAAAGGAAAGAGATGCTAATTGCTGGACAAACACTGTTGTATGCTGTAAATATTTTGAACCAGGTTGTAGACAAGCAGAATTTGCCCAAGGCAAAAATGGAAAAAAAGAAGCTTTACAGAATTCTAAATCAGAATAATAGATGTATTGGTATTATTTTCCCAGCATGACCAACCTCACTGAACTGTGGTAGCTATAAAACAATTGCCACACTTCAATATTATTAACTAATATTATTAATTTGCTAAGCCATCTAAGTATGAATCAGTCACTTGCTATTAGCAGTGAATGCACTGGAGTTTAGTCTCAGAAAGTCAGTAATTTCTAAAAAAACAAGAATCAACATAAAGTCAGCATATTCTTAGCTCTATGGTATCTCTAATGTTTGCTTCTGGTTTTTTGGTTTTGTTTTTATTTTTTTCTAACAGAAAAGCTTATAAGCATAAACACAATAGTTTCAATCAGGTGTTCATCAGCTACTCTGATTTTTAGATCTGTTCAAGACAGTTTATATGTAAATGCAAATATTTTGCCTATAAAATGGTTTGTATACAAACACAGGACTTATATGGAAGCTCCTGAGTGAATTACTTGTATGCAAAAAAGAATAGTTTTAAGAAGATGAGCAAGTACTGGTAACTCTTACAGTTTCCAAGTAATTTCCCACCACGAGTCAACGTAACTACATGGGTTTTGTGAAGGTTTAAGATTATTTTCTCCACTATGTCTGTGGAGTTCACCATTCTTTACATTCTCTGGCAGTTTAAAACCCCAAGAGATTTTCCATGTGGCAATAAAATAAAAATATTAGAGTAGAAATTAATAAATCTTCCCACTGAATAAGCATGCCCTGGGAAAACCTGCATTTCAGAGAAACACCAAGAAATAACCAAGGCAACAAAACTCTTTTGACCATGTGGAGCAAAATCTCGATTCCAGCTAAGTCAACAGGAGCTTGACTAATTTACCACTTGTGCCAGCAGGGCGAGGACTTCACCTCACAGAAATGTGCAGCACCACAAAACACAACAAATTTACAAGCACTGAACTGGTGTCATCAGTTCTGTAAATTTCTGTAGCCTGAAGAACTAAAAAATGTGATTGACAAAACAATAAGGCATTAATCAGATTTTGTAATGGCATCTTCCATTAGGAACTTCCTCATTTTGATGTGCATAAGTATGGAGGGTTATCTCAGCTGGGACTCTGCTGAGGCTCAAGTTGCTGTCTTGGCCTCCTGTATAAACAATGTGGAGGGGCATTCTTAAAAAGAAATTAACTGCATCCCCAAATAAATGCCCAAAATGGGTGGGCTGGATTCAGGACCCCAAGCATAGACTTATACCACTCCAAACTCACCTAGGCTTGCAGAGGTCTGTTTGGATAATTCTGTACTTGAGAAATGGATCATCAACAGACCCAAGGACAGTGAAGAGATGATTGCTGTTATTTTGGGAGGCATAAAGTTCTGGAAGTTTAGGCAGATGCTTTTTCAAAATCAACTGGGAGGTTTCTCAAGGGAACCTGTCACCACTCATCTCTTCCTACATTTTAATAAGCTGCTGTTCGCCCTGCAGAATTAGATACAGATCAGTGTGGTTTGGATGTTTGTTACTGCATGTAGATGTGATTCCTCTGCATGTAACCTCAAATGAACAGCAGTATGAATAAAGGTTTGGAGAGCAGCAACCCAAACAAACAACATTCAGACAGTAGCAACAGTAGCTTTATTTTTCCTTGTGACCTTTATAATAATTTCTACTCTTCTGATTGCTCTGCCATAAACTGTGTACTGGAGGGCAGAGAACACAAAAGTGCTGAGGACTAAGTTCACAACTACAGTGAGGATTATGGGCACTTCCAAGGCACATTATAATCCTTTCCCCCCTCAGATCTGATTGTTTGTGCCTTTCATATTTATTACTTTCCCATTTAAAATTCTTGCCATTATTCACAATCTCCCTTTCAGATATTACAGTGTGTATGAAGTGCATTATACTTTTTGACAAAGCATATAAACCTCCTGAAAAAGCATAGTTAAACTCAAGAACAGGTGATACATTATATTGAACACTCACCTACATATACACAGAATGTTCACAGACCACAGAAGATGTGAGGTAGGCAGAGAGCAAGAGGGAAAAAATAAAATCATGTTTTACCAGTAAAGCAGAAAGATTCTATTACATCAGACTGAAGGACATGGTAGGTTTCCAAACTTCTACTTCCCTCTGCATTTTAGGACTGGTGCAACATCTGCAACAAGGATGGTCAGTTTGTCACTGAACACCTCAAGCTTACTTCTACAATACTACCGGGTTTATTGCTCTAAAGTTTTGCAAGCCCAAAACAAGACAAGCACTTTGACTAAGCCTAGTGCTGTCCAACAGAGGGCAATGGTATACAATCCATACAATCCATACTATTTACTCTCCCTGACAAAGCCTCTGCTTCAACAGAGAAGCTGTGGCATAGTTAGAGAGCTGTCAGGACACCAGACACCGAACAGTGTCATTATCAGCACGTCCACTGGAACTCAAATGCTATAAAACTTTACGGTTTGAGACAAATCAGGTGGCATAGGAGGCATTCATACAGAGCCCTTTAACGAGTCCCACAAAGATACTAGTTAATTATTCCTGACCTCAGCAGCACGGGGTGGACAGATGTCATTATCTCATCTTAAAAATGGAAGAGAATGTGGCAATGGAAAGAACACGTGCAC
Organism: Rhipidura dahli; assembly: GCA_013399225.1. Classification (NCBI taxonomy): domain Eukaryota; kingdom Metazoa; phylum Chordata; class Aves; order Passeriformes; family Rhipiduridae; genus Rhipidura; species Rhipidura dahli. The sequence goes on along the minus strand of VXAC01001189.1, from coordinate 47,796 downwards.
TGCCCAAGGCTGTTGGGACAAGGGCAATGCTGCACTTGGATGTGGACACTCCTGGTTCTTACCTTCACCTATAATCCACTGGCTATTTATAGCAGTCATGCATACTTTACAACCAGCACAATTACATTCTTACAGCTCAGAAAAGGAATAGGAAGGAAGCTCCAGGTCCTTTGAAGAAACAATCTACTAATTCAAGAGACAGAACAAGTTACGGCCCACTCTGCCAGACAAAATTCACCAAATCACATGACAGAGAATGCAAGGCTTTGGAGTTGTTTGCTCATAGCAACCACAGCTGAGTGAAGAGAGATTAATCTCCAAGGGCAGTAGAAGGATTAGTTTAAAATACCAGAATTAAAGGGGAGTCCACATTTGCTTACCATAATGGAAGCCCCTGTTTACTCCCATGTCACCATGCTAGTCTCATTCTGTAATAAAGCAAACAAAAACCATCCAAATGAACCAAATCTTAAGCTCCTGTTAAATCATGAGCCTCCCCATGAGCCATTGCCAAATCATCACTGGCAATGTCTTCAGTCAGATGTCTGTTACTAAGGAGCACGGGTTGTTTCTGTATCTGTCTGAACAGTAATGTAAAACATACACTCAGCTGCTACCAAGGGGATCAACTCTGCCACTAAAGGGAAAAAAATGGCACAGACATACTCAAAGGCATCAGATCAAGGCATGTTTATATCAGGAGTCACTTCCATTAATCTGGGGGGAAAGGTGACATACGTGAAAAATGACAAAAGATGGTGCAAGAGTTTCTCTTGCGCCTCCTTGAAAACTGCTTTAACAAGAAACTGTGAGTAATTTAAAAATGAGTGAGCAAAACTAGACCAACTTGCCACTTCTTCCTCAACAAAGTAGAGTTAACAATTAACCTCTCCTTCTTACAGGTGGCATAACAATAAATGTAGATAAATGTAGTCAGTTTGCTGGCAAAGTATTTTTATGAACATAAAGCTTAAAGAAAAAATCTGTGCTAATGGATAAGCAATACTAATTCCTGGGAAGAGAAATCTCCTGGAAAAGAGAGATAGCAAGTACACGAATGGAAAACAGCACAACCACTGCTAAAGAATCTTCCTTGAAAGCACAGTAGCAAGGAACAGCCTTTAGATAATGAACAAATGTATAGTCAGTTCATGTGATGACGTGCCCACCAACTCCAGCCATTCCCATGCAAGACAGTGAGGCACAGTCTCTGGGGAAAAGAGAAGGAAGTTGGCATAATTAAAATGCATTATGTGCACAGTCAAAAGTCACGCACACTTTGGCGTTTCCGGCTTCTTTGCCTCACAGGCCCAAGTTATCACCCACTTGAATGACAGTACTAAATAGCTGTTTAATTTAAGTTCCAACAGTAAATACAATTCAAGGGGAAAAGCAAAAACACTGGATCTGTCCTCCCTAATCACCCATCCATGTCTCTTCTTTCCTGCTGCTACACACCATGGCTATTTGTTCTAAATCAAATGTCGCAGTATAAAGATAAATATTTCCCTAGGAAAAAACCTTCAGCCTTTTTATTTAAGTGTGTACATAATATATTATACATATCTTTCTTTTCCTAGTGCAATAACATTGAAGAATAACTTCTGTCAGAGTTTGGATGAAAGGGAGTCCACAATACTGGGAAGTTTTACTCTTCAAAAAGCCCTAAGTCCTGCACCCATGACTTTTACTCTGGCAGTGTATTTTTTGAGGGGGATGGAACTATAAAGACAACTCCAGACCTTTGCCAGCAATAGTTTCTTGGTTCTTTTAGTTTCGTTCACTGTTCTAAGCAAAAGAGGAATTTGGAAAAGCAATTAAGCTGCAAATGCTGGCAGCTTCCGTTTGATTTGACAGATAAGCTTTATCTGAATTAAGGCATATAAAAGTGTTGGTACAGCAAGTGTTACTCCACTGGGCACAATGCCACATTCAGGGCAGCTCAAGTCATGGAGAAATTACTCAGGAGAGGAAAACACACATGCACAATACCACAATGCATTCCCATTTAGTGAGAGGAGTTTTAATTCCACATCTGTAGAGTACCAAGACTAAGAATGGAAAATATCTATGGCATGGCTGGACTCTTGTAAAGTGGAAAATATGAGATGGTAGGAGTTTTGTTTTCTGCTAATCATCTAGCAAGCCCATTAGTCAGGGAATGCCTCTAAACTCAGTAAATCTGAGAAGAAAGAAATAGGAAAAACAACATTAAGAAAATACAGCATGTTTCAGGAGTCAAATATTCCTTCTCCCATTTTAAAATAATTTTTCTCACAAAGATGGAAGTATGGATCAAAATTTGGTCTTAGATTCTTCATATTTAAGAGTTATGTATTTGAGTTCACAATTATTTGGATGCAGCAAATTACTTTTTATTAAAAAAAAGATAAATTAAAGAGGCAGACTGATGATGGTGTAAACCAGCAAGTATCACTTCCAACACCATCGCTCACACTCAAAAAAGAAAAGTATCCAATCGATAGTGCATATTGCAAATATCCTGTCAAATACATCCTTACAGTGGCAACCTGCTCACTGGGGGATCTTTTCTGCATGACTCCAATAACAGCTAAAGGGAAAAAAAGGAAAAAATGCCAAGAATGATTCACAGACTCAGATATTATCCCCAAAATAAGTGCACAGTAGTATAGTAGATGAGCTGTACACAAAGAAAACTGCCCCAACATTTTGCACTTGAGAGGGGTCAAATTCATTGGTATATTTGGGGGTATTACAGTTGTGACATGACAGTTTTAAAATTTATACTTGCTCAAGTTAATGATACTGTATTCAGATCCACTGACTAGCAGAGCCTTTTAAAAGGGTTTGGAAAAAATGTTCATATTTTTGAAACGCAAGGTCGTGCCACATCTTGATGACACAGCAACAAAGAGCTGGTACTTCTAATTCACTACTTTTATGCTAACTTAGGAAAAGAACACCTGCTCAACTACAGGCCTTCTACATTTTAGCCATGAAGTATGCCAATTAACTTCAAAGTTAATGGGATCACCAGGAAATACCCAAACACTGGAAATGTCACAAAGCAGAACAGCAACATCATCAGTACCATTTTGGGAAAATTCACTAAAGATGGTTGCTAACAATTTGCACTGGTGAGTGCAGAAATTAGTTCCCTACATATGAGATAGGGAAAAAAATGCCCCAAAATGACAGGGTTTTGTTGGTTTTGTTTCTTGGGGTTTTTTTGTTCGTTTGTTTTAATGGTCACAGTGGCATTGAACTTTTTTACAAGTTGGACTTTAATTTCTGAAAGAAGAATCTCCATTTCCACATGGAGACCACTTAGGTGGTGGGCAAAGACCTATCTATTTCCTCAGCAAAATTAACAGTGACAAGACAGAAAGTCCGAACCTTCTTTGATAATGAAAACAGCAAACAGAAAACAAGTTCAGCCAGACAATAACTTTAGAAGTGAGGTCTACATCTCATTTATTTTTATTGGGAAAAAAACCACAACAGCAATACACCTACATCTTCTCTGCTAATACCAAATGTGCCTATGAAAAACACCTCGAGAAGAACCTTCACAAATGCCAGAGGCAGACTTAGAGCTTTAGAACTGTCCCTTTACTAATAAATAATCATTCTGCTACTTTATTAAACAAATAATGTCTGAAAGCTTCTAAAACACATCCAGGTGTCCCTGCTTCACAGCAGGTTGGTTATTAACTGACACCCAATGCCTATAAGGTCAGCAAATACTGCATGGTTGCAAGGGGAACATCCCTTGCTTTGGTCATATGATTGTCAGCTGAAGATGACCAGAGTTTATTTGGATGGCTTCTTTATTTCCAGTACCTTCACTATGTAAGGATTTAATTTCTCAGCCAAAATTGAAGAGGTCGGCAGAATAGCTTGATCCTTAAGTAGTAAATTGTCTAAATGAAACACACTAAAATTTCTGTCTTTTTTGTAATGTATATTCGTTTTCCAAAATACAGCATGTGCTCTTCCATGAGACCAATGTAAAGTTACTTCTCTTCAGAGGTCAAATAAGGAACTATTTTTCCTTGTACAACTAATACAGAATTAACATTTTGCATATACTTCAAAAGAAAACTCAGTCTGTCCTAAGGGTGAATGTTCCTCAGAACTCTTTACTGGAGAGAAATGACCTCCTGATAGAGGATCTGTTCCCTGAGAATCATCTACAGCCAGCTTTTAACTTGCTCTCTAAGCCTTCACATGTCCTGAATAAAGAGAAGCAGACAGCTACTGAACAATGTTGGTCCAAGCTTGTGGTACCCAGCAATCTCTGCTTCGAAAGTCCTTTTGGCCAGGATCACACTGTGAAGTCTAAAAATAGCCTAGCCTCTATATTTACACTGCTGTATAAGGTAAGCCCCTAAATTCATGTTCAAAGCATGTAAATAAAAATGACTTACTTTGCAGAAGCCCTGAGACCTGAAACAGTAAATGCCTAAATGCCCATCATGTCTTAAAATCAGCCTCCTGCACTGCAGCCTGCATATAGTGCTGCGTATGCAATTTTGGATGCCTAGATTTAGATGCTTTCTGAAAACAGTCTCAATAACACTGGTGACAATCTAAAACAGGAATGTAGAGTTCTGCTGCTTTCTCCCAGTCGTAGAGGTGCTTTCTAGCTTTTCCAGCCCAAGTGTTTTCAGGAGTAGGAATGACAAAATAGGCAGTGGGTTCAGTGTTACACTCAGGACTCAGCTGCAGGTCCCCCCGCACTGAGTGCACGCAGTTTCCACTGACGTTCAAGCGAGCTCTGCATGTGCTAAAGGGGAAATCTTATTTGGCAAGTGACACTACCACACAGCATTACAATCCACTGAGTACAGAGACAAATCCTGCTTTCATCCTTCTGCAGCAGCAAAGCCACATTAGCTGACACTCCCTTCCCTGAACCAATCGTGGACATATCCTTGTTTTGATTTAAATATGTTCCTGGGCAGGAAGGGCAGAGGATGGTAATTTATTTCCATAGAAAAACATGAGCAGTTATAATGATTAATGGGAACATAATTTTTCATAACACTGGGATACTAAAAAGAGAAAGAAATGTGGGACAAGTTATGTAATGTGTACTTACTGAAATACGCTTCATGTCTCTGAAAGGAGACATGATTTGCCATCTCTGGAGTGAACATGAGCTTTGCTACTGAGGGAAACTTCAGCTGCTTTAAATCACAGATCGATTCCCCCTAATTTATTCTAATTTATGGTGAAATGTCCTTGTGTATAGCATCAGGGATGCTGAGGAAGAAAAATCAAAAACTACTACACCCAACACTAGAATATCCATTGCATGTCATATTCCCACTTCAAAAAGAACAGTATCATCCCTGTGACACGTAGACCTCAAACTCAGTGACATCAGTGAGTACAAGAGCTGCCTTGCCCCAAACCCCCAAGGATAAAGCAAGGTTAACACAGCTGCCCTGTGTCAGGACTGAAGGTTCCTGCAGACTATGAGACATTAGTCTGAATCACTTACAAATAGCAACTGTACCCAGAGGAACAAATGTCTTGGAAAGAAACCACTGTTACCTAGGATGACACTTCTCTTGGAACGGTGCTGAAGTTTCCAGGACAGGCTTCAACTCAAGGGATTAGAAGGCATGTTCACAAAATTTTTCCTCAGGGCAGCACAGAAGTATCACATAACTTCTTTATTTTTCTTGTGAAACAGGGTTAGGCACTTGTGCACGTCTGCATCAAAAACCAGGATTTTTAGCTGTGGTCTAGTGGGCACTGGGGCCAGTCTTCAAACTTGTATTATGGTCTTCACAGTGACTTATGAAAAGGATGCAAAATTATCCGTGTTCCTTCTACTGCAAGCTGCCACTCCTCAAAGAGAGAGTCTCTTCATCATTTCTCCATCATGGAAACATGGACGGAGGCTTCCAGGCAGTGAGCCCAGTGAGGAGCTGTGGGAGCTACTTTCCTCAAGGGGAAAACAGAAAAAATGTTTTTCACCTAATGGTTATAATAAAGTGGATGCTGATACAGTCTAGGGCCTAGCAAAATAAGTAACTAGAATTTATGTTAGATTGTATTCTTCATTTAGACAAAATAATCTGCCTGGAACATGAATAAACCAGAGGCAAAACAAGTCTACTTCAGAAGATGGTGATCCCTGGACACAGTTACTCTTTATATAAAGTTTCTTATTATACAAGAAGGCAGGTTGTCCTCTCTGAAGAACAAAAAATACACATGAATAAGTTCACACCCCAGTAAGCTTACCAGCTGGGGGAAAGAATTAGCGCAAGTGATAAATGAAACCTGAGATTCTAAAGGGATCTTGATATTGGTTGTCAAGCCAGAAGTCCCCTGAAGTTCTAGACAGAGGTCCCAGGCAAGATGATGAACTGTGCAGGGAATGAAACAATGGAGGAAGAAACTGAAGTAATACTGAAAACATGCTTATTTCATACATTTGTTTCAGGAAAATGTGTTTCAAATAACCAAAACATGTCAGCAATGAAACAGGTACTGTGCTACCCTGCTGCAGAGTCCTTCTTGCTGAAGGCAATGGTTGCCATAAGGTATTGTATCAGCCACAGAAATGTTTTCACAGCAGGGCTACCTTTGGCTGGCAGCCAGAATGCCTGTTTTTGAACCAAGGCAAAATGTTGATAACTGTTCTCTTTCTCAAGTGTGGGAAAAAAAGGGAAACACCAAAGTAAGCTTTTCCACCTTATTTGTACTGTTGGTTTTTTTTTTTTTTTCTTTTTTAATACAAGTGTATTTCCCTGCCAGATTTTATCCTATGAAAACATTCACCCAGCTGATTCCTTCTTGGGTTATTTTATTGACTATTTCCTGCCAGCACAGTTCCTATGTGGGCACACCACAGTGCCCCTGCTTAGCCATAACTCCATCTCAACCTCTGTGCCTTTACACTCACATGGTGTTCTCAGCTTGGCAGACTTACATTTAATTTAAAATTATTTCAGCATGAAAAGCTATATAAACCATACTGAACAAACACAAGGTTTGATGGTGCTCATGTTTGGATGTAAAAAAAAAAAAAAAAAAAAAAAAAAAATCCAAATACTCTTTCTGTTCAGATTTGTTTCTAGCTCTACAACCTTTTATTTGCTCCTTCAGACCACCTTTCTGCTGAAGTATTCTTGAATTCATACTTCAGTTAGTCCAGTCTTGCTTTGGAGCTGTAACCCCCAGCAATCATTAGACCAAACACACATAAAATTGGACAAGTGTTTACTGATAGGAGCAGGAGCTTATTTTTCTTTAAACCACAAATTATTTTCCCTCACCCCCATTATTCTCAGCTTTATTTACCAGTGTTTACTATTTTAAGGCTGATTTTAAGTGGTGGCATTTTGCTGTCTTCTTTGTTTATTTTGATGAGTTCAAAATGTCCTGAGTTAAAAACAAGCATATGAACTACAAACCACATACAAAGGAACTCACCCTGCTCATAACAAGTCTTTGTCTTCTCTGAGTTAGTTTCAAACCACCCAATTTACAGAAGTTAGAACAACAAGATACTCACATCATGAGTACTGCCAGCCTCACAAGCAAAGCTTGTAGCTGCCTTAACAGAGAGAAAAGAATTCAGTGCAGATGAAGGCAGCAAGTATTTTTTTTCTGCGCAATGCCATTAAGATGTCAGTATTTAATGTTAAGTTTTAAAGGTTTTTTTTTATTATTTCCAGCTCCTGTATTCATAAGAATTTGAGTCTTCCAATAGTTTCTTTTCAAAAAATTGAAAAGATTTCTGAAGCATGTCAGACAAAAATTATTATGTACTTTCCCCACAATGCAGTTGCAACCACATTCTTTATAGACCATTGTCCAGGAGATGGCTCTTCATTCTCAGTGGCTGGATTTGTCAATACAAAGTTAGGAAAATAAGTATGAAACTAATCCACTGACCTGATAGTATCAGTAGAGCTCATAAAACCTAGATATATAGAGATATTTGCCTTGGATCTGCATCTTCAAATACTTTAATTATGTACTATATACTTTGCCATTATGAAATGTATTTTGGACTAAAATTTCCCCCTTCATCTTCAAAAACAAAACCCCCAAGATACTCTGCCAATTTTATATTTGCAACTCCTCAGCAAACAGAAGAAGTTCAACAACTTGGCAGAATAGTCAGTCTTTCTATGCAGCACTATTTCGTTTGGAATGCCTCCTCTTAAAATCATAGTGCCACATCAAAAATAACAAAACAGAACTCTCAGGTATCCAAATCCTGTGGTGAAGGCATCTAAATAGATTCACTAGGTATGGAGAAAGAATTTGGAACTGAATGCAGTATGAAAGGGGTTTATTTCCAAACAAACATCAACCTGCCAAAGAGATGTGCATGCCCTGCAATATTTAAGCAGAAGGGATCTTCTCTTAAAAAACCCCTTCCTCAGGCAGATTCCATGCTGGTGACAAAATGTCAGACTGCAATGTTGATGCAAGCAGGGAGAAGACTCCTATCCTTTTGATGGAAGAAAAAAACAACCCCAAAGCATGTCAGGCTCACAGTGCAGTGGACCACCCACAGAAATGAAAGAGTTTTCAACCAGTGACCATCAGAACATGTCCATACTGAAATAAAGCTCCCTGGCCAGCTGCTGGCTCTTATTAAGTCTTTGACAGCACAGGCTGGTGCTCGTGGCCTTAGCCCTGGGGATTAAATCAGGCTGTTGGCTTTGTATTTTCTTAAAATGCCTATTTCAACTGGAAATGAAGCATGAAAGTGTCAGACAACTGTAAGTCATAAACCTTGAGGAGTCACCCCGTATCTGTTGTCCTTGTAGGCTGAATTACAGCCATACCCACACCACCACCCCATTCCCGGCTGCTGAGGCAGTTTCCCCACTCGCAGTGAGCAGTAGGAGCAACACTGTGCCTCCAAAAATGAAGCTCCATCCCCACCTCTGCACAGAAAATGTATTTCCAATGTGTCTGTACTAAATGCAGAAGGATTCCACAGCATGGAAAAAGTGCCACTGAAGAAATGTTCGTATTTTTACGGATTATTTAACTTCAGTCAAACATAGACCAGAGTCTCCAATGAGTTGTACTTACTGAACTATGAATTTCAGTGAGAAGTATTATTTAACAACTAAGATAATTAAACCAGCCTGCCAGCCTGTGAACAAGGGCAACATTTACTTGTCATCTTCCTTTAGGTCTTCTGTTACAGACAAGGCAGGCAAGATAAGGGGGCTTCTTTTTCTCAGGCTTTAATGTGAATTGTTACTGGGTCTGATGTGGCAAAGGTAAATCCTACAAAATAAACCATCCTATTTGCTTTAAAAAACCTTGAGGATAATGAGATTACTAAATCGTATACTGAATCTTAGAATGTCTTCTCCTGGATCCCAGATAAAAAGCTCTATTTTTTTATCCTGAACAGAAAGACAACAGTAACAATATTTTAAAAAGCCTATCAAATTATGGAATATTATGCACTACTGAATACATCAATACCTCAAATGCAATGATCCCTTGCCAATCTGTCCAATGTAGCCATGGAGAAAGAACCAACCCAGCTTGTAATTGAAATGAAAATACATGGAAATGCTTCACTCTTCATCTGAAAAAAAAAATCCCGAAGCAAAAATTCAAACTGGATATATCAAGAAAAAAAAGGCTTTTTCCACACTTTTCATAGGCAGGGAAGGATATTCCAGATAACTCTACAGTGGTTGTTTTTTTTTTTTTTCACTCAAACATATTTGACTTTAGAAGTGGAAATAGGGAACCCTGTACTGCCTCTGTCAGACTGCAAGACATATTTCATGAAAAATTATGACAACAACATGACTTAGTCTCATTTGCAACACATTAAGGAGGCTTAGGGTCAGAATTTAAGTAAAAACAAGATTACAAGTACACTTAGATATATGGGGACCAGTTTCATTTGAAAAAGAGCAGCTGTTGGCAGTTTATCTCTACCTAAAGGAACAGTTTAATTTTAAAAAGCAACTGTTGGCACTTTATGTCTACCTAACATGTCTGTCTAGGCTTGTTTTTTTGCTCCAGTCAGGTATTTTACAGTAAGTTATACCTGTAAATTGCTGTCTGAAGCACAGATGGACACAGAATACAGAAACACCAGCTTTATCATTAATTGAACAGCAACTTTGCCATTGTGCAGTAATTACAACCCCCTTTTTACAAACAGATATTGCTCATATTGTGAATTAGACACTACACATATATTAACTTTAACAGCCTGAATAGTTCATTGATTTAAATTCATGGCATGAAGTTAGGCATCCATGGCAGCCACAGCCTCAGGTTGAATTAAACACCTGCAAAGAACTGAGGCTTTATTCAGCAATTAAATTGCAGGAGGAGAGGAGAGGGAGA
>VXAC01001189.1:0-37348 GCA_013399225.1 Rhipidura dahli | reverse complement strand
GGAGAGGGAGAGATAATTCAGGCTTTTTCCACTTGCCAGGTAGGGTGTCCTTTCTGGTCAGTTATACAATTCAGAGGAAGCAGTGTGGTGGGAAAGAACCCACAAGGTGCTGGAAAAGACCAGACCAAAAGGAAAAGTCTGATTTGGTTAAACAAAAACGGCCTAAATGAAGAAGACAGGAAAATGTTTCCCTTGTTACCAGGCTGACTAAACATACTAGTTTGGCACTAGTCAAGTAGCTCTCACTGACAAGCAAGGTTTGATTTTTTGATGATGTCACTTGGTACTGTAATTCTTCCACCTTCCACAGCTTTTACTTCAATTACAGATATTCTACTTGTCACGTGCATATATGAATGATGTTTCAGCAACCTGCTGTATTTCCTGGTGCCCTGAACTTCTCTGAGCATTATAAAAGAAAGCAACATTGAACAGGATCAGTTCCAGTTTTGCAGTCATGACAGATACACGTTCTTTATTTCAGCTGCAATGACATGCTTATTACTACTTCAGCTAATGGCAAAGTCTTGACACACTACTAAGTGGCAAATTAAATTCTAGGATAGTCACTCTACAAAGCTTTTTAAAGCTCACTTTCAAAACAATAAAATTTATGTACTTTTTATTCTATCAAATAATTAGTTAATGGGAATTTGAATGGACTAAACATGAGAGTATCCCATTTTGGATGCCGCTTGATATTTCCTCCTGGATTAAACATTTAAGTCAGTGTCAATCAGATGAATGCCCACTTTATAATTGCTTTTGGATATGGCTTTACTGAATTGCATTCAATCTTCCCTCCCCCCGCCACCCTTAACTCATCAGGTTATTTTAACATTTAAATTCTTCCCTTCAATCCCATTTGACAGGCTGGTGCTGAGTCACTGGGACTATTCTAAATTGAATTGATGAGATTCAACCAAGACTGTGACCCTGCTTGTTAGTACTATTAGAAGTGTCTGATCCAGGTACAAAAGCTAGGAAAAAATCACCAATCAGCAATAGCAGCAGGTCAATTCTGATGGTGAGGATTAAAATGAACATTTCTTTGGGGCAGAGATCGCCAGGATCTCAGAAATATGTTTTGCAAAGCTAAGCATAGGGAACAGAAAGCTTGAGGGAAAAATAGTGCAGTTTTTTTAGTTGGACAGGCAGACTTTCAGGACGCTGGATCAGGCACATACATTTTTACCTGTGTCAAATTGCTTCTCGCTGAAAAGTTCTGCATGTGGTGTTAGTTTATTTTATTACTCTCCAGATTCCCTTTACTGACAGAATTCCTTTCTCCTGTCGTGTCAGGATACAAGCAATTTTCTGATCATTCCTCCAAGCCAAGTAAGACCATCATTTTCCACAACAAGGGACTTCCTAAAACCAACTCAAATCCAAATCAGAAATACAGGAACTTCACCTTGCTTTTACTGCCCCAAAATTCTTCTAGCTGCATTCAAACTGGAGGGTAAGGGGGGAATGTTTCCTTCTGCCACTGTTTTATTCTGTCCAAAGGTGGTCGCTTGAACTGTCTGTGTGCTCCAAATCACACATTTCTTTGATAAACTGATACAACACTATCCTGGAATGCTGGATATTCCTGAGCTTCAAACTGGTGAAGTTTTTTTGTCCCTTAATGCACAAAGAAAGTGAAGGGATTTTGAGTAACAGTTTGAGAGGCGTGTGCTTGTTGAGCAATTACTCCCCAGCACGTTTAATACTGAAGAAAAACTCATTTCTTTCCCAGAGCAGCCTCTGTATATCAGCCATCTGCCACTGACTTTAGCCATCAGCCCCTACAGAAGCACGGTTTCATCTTTCACTGAAGGATTAGCCCGTGCCATTCTCATCCGCTATAGTCTTGCCTATCTATACACTTGACACCTTATTTTTAAATGTCTCCTTCCTGATTATGACACACAGATTATGCTTCTCAGGGGTGATGAGAAGATGAGGAGATGATCTGTACAAGTACGAGGGGGACATTCCATCAAATTTTCAACAAGATCTGAAAGGGATATAAACTCTCTTTGTTGTGGGTGCAGTTGAATCTTTTCTGTTCTCTTCTTTTGCCAGGAAGATATGAGTGGCTGGAGTGTTTGATTCTATATATAACTGGTTGATGTCAGCTGGATGCCAACCCCTTTGAAGAGGATCAGCCCCCAGTTTGTCTCAGTACTAGGTACCATGCAGATCCCAGCACAAGAGTACAAACCATCCAGGACCAGGCAGGTCATCCCCATGCATAACTAACTTCCGAAGCCTCAGCTAAAGGGTTGACATCGCTTTTTATCTGCACAACAAAGCAGTAGGGTAAGTGTATTGTTTCCTGAAATATTTTGACATTGTCTGTCCTACAAACTGTCATATACAAAACATTTATGTAAACTCTTGACTCTGCAATTTAAAAGATGTTTATATTTTTACTTAGTCAGAAATGCACTTTCTTTAAAGATGCCAGAGGAACTCGTTTCATTCCTCAAATTCTTTATTAGATTAAGAAATTTCAAAATGTAACAATTCTGAAAACATAAATCTAGATGTAAATTAAAATTAGTTAGGAATTTACATCTTGTAATCTACAGTGAGTAGATGTGAGAAGGCCTAGACCCCGACACTGATTTTTGCTGAAGAATTTATGTAACCAGCTGAAAGTCCATTCCTTTGAATCTTCTATCCATCAAAACATGTCCTAACATCTGTCTGCAAGCAAGAACTGCCAGTGCATTTTGCAGTGCAGTATTTCTCAGTCAGAAACCCCTGACTTCAGTGTTCAGCCATTTTAAACCGGCTGTTGGAAATAAAAGTTGGCCGAATTGTGCGCGCTGGCTCAACAATGTAAAAATGTGTTGTTTTTTTGCAGCAAGGAAAAATCGTATCAGAAAATCACAATGTTATCAGATTCTGCCCTGGTCAAAGAGAGGAAAGAGCAAGCATCAGCCATTATGGATGAAATACACAGAAATGGTATAGCACTGAACCCAGCTTGCTGCATATGCAATGTCCTCTAGCCCTCTCTAATACATTTTTTTAATCATAGAGTTTAACTCTCTTACAGCTTTGTCTCTGGGTGTTTTGCCATAAATAATCTTGTGGGAGTATCATGCTGCCTATGGTAACTAATCCTTTTGTAGTTGCCTCTTTTCATTTGAAAGCTATTTTCAGATGAACAACTGCTGTGGAGGAATGAAGTAATCTAACAGCTGATGCACATTCTGCTAGGATAGCCTTTCAGAACATTATTTGGGGTTAATAACATGACTTCATTCCATTTTAAAAGACTATCATCTAAGAAACATAATGATCTGTACCCTCTTTTTTTCCCTTTGTTTCACTCTGCTTTTTTATATAAATGATAAAAAAAATTTGAAACAAATGTTTACATCTCTGTTCCTCTCAAATCTCATCTTTGTAACTAACACATTTTACTAGCACTTAGCAGTCTCTCTAATGCACAGCCACCAATTATTAATCTTATTTGACAGAAATTTTACTTCTCTGTTGAGATGAAATTTTCACCAATGAAAATGCAGGCACTTATGAGAAGGTTGTTTGATTTTCTAAAACAGGTTCTTGAAGTTACACTTCTAGCATGAGACCTTAAGAAGCAATTAACTCAGCTGGGAATACAAATCAGCTTGGCTTTCATTAGGCATGTGCCGGATGCTTTTGGAGAGCCTTCCAATCCTGCCCATGAATCCTTTTTTACCATCTACATAAAAGATCAGTTTTCCAAAATAAGCACCCCACAAGCCTCCCTGGAACAACAGGGAGCTGCATTAATATTTAGAATTTATGAAAGTTATACCACTTTCATGGGATGAAATACTGAACACTGAATTCCAGTTTTGATTCTTTCCAGTGGACTTTTGTTTCAAAGAATATGTGGATGGTTTCTGCACTCCCCGTTGCAATTGCATGAAGAGTAGGGTGAGAAACTTAAGAATTTTTAGAAAAACAAGGTATGAGTTTCAGTGCCTGCTCCTACTCCTTCTGAAATTTCCAGAGGTTTTCTTTCCTGAAGTTTCTATTCCTAAGCAAATGCCTCTTTCCTATTTCCATTCTCCACTGAACACGCACTCAAGTCTGAAAGCCAGTCTGCCCTTCCAGATTTCATTACAACCCCTTCTTTTTGGTACTGTAAACTCAAGCACTACATGTGCCAGAAATAGTCTGTAAGCTCTTCAGGGCAAAAAGAAAAAAATAGTCTTTCATATGTTTGTTTGGAACCAGGCATTTCACATGGTAAATGTTGCTACTATTCATAGCAATACTAATAAATGTAGCATACAGCCCTTGAAATCATTGGCGTATTTGGATAATCTGTGCTGATGCTTAACATTTGCCCCACATAATCTTCCCTTTTATTATTTATGTATTATCAGATTTGCTGTCAAGATGCATACTCATAGTTATGGCAGCTTATCCTGCAAGATATGCTGTGATATGTGGCCACTGAAGGCAATTCTAACTCTCAGAAAACATTCTATTTTTGCCTCTCCTTTGGATGTCTGGGATATTTATATATTAACCAAACCATGGAAGTCCATGAAATGGGTGTCATAAGAGATGAAAATTTATAACAAGCTCAGTGAAGCCAGATAGAAAACAGAAGGATAACCAAAGATGTAGTGACACAAAGTATAAGCTAGTTCTTTGGGACCAAATCCAAACAAGCCTCGGAAAAATCTGGCATTTAAATGGCTGAATTCAGCTCTACTCATTTTTGACATTTTGTTTTGCCCCAAATTGTTAATTCAAAGAGCTTAACTTGAGATCTAGAAGGTGAACTGCTGTCTTTCTGGGCCCTGCACCAGTATTTCTAATGACAGTCCTGCAACTGCTAATTACATCAAAATTAAATGAACAGTTCCAGCCAGTCTCACAGTGCTGTGAAAATCTCCACTGCTAACGCAGGTACACAGTAACAGAGGGTTCTGTAACAACCCCCAGCACCTTGGAATGGTGAAAGCATTCCTACTGCATTTTTATTTCAGACCCTTTTTATTATAATGCTTTTAGGTAAACAGGGACTCTCCACCTCCTTGTTAAAAGATGTTGACAGCAGAAACAGCTGTTAAAAAAACTCCAAAACCAGCCAGGTTTTTTGCCAGTGTCTGAGATTACCAATCTCTGGGCAAGACTGGTGAAGACTGAAAATCCACCTCTGCTGTTGGCTTAGGGGACATGACTTTGTCCCATTTTTTAGAGAAGTTGGACACATCATAAAATGCTGCAGGAATAGACACCAAGTGTAAAGCTTCTTATGGTCCTGAAGAGAAACTGGACGAGTAAATCAGAGTGTGCTCACAGTGACCTCCTCAAGCCCTTGGTTTGTCAGTGCCAGACTTGGACTAACTGTAACATTTCTAAGACTACGTGGTAAACTTGGATGTAAATACAAAGGTTTAAGGAAGCCCTTGGAGTTCATCACTTAAATCCCATGCCCAGTTCTATACTACTTCTTAAATGCATTCTTCAGTATCTACATGGCTAACTATTTTTTCTGATACAGTTAAAAAATCTTATTTCTGATACTACAACAAACACACTATCCAATATTTATTATTAAAGTTTATAGTCCAGATTAAGGTATTTAGAAGATTGTAAACTGAAGGATTAAAGGAGTATTAGGTAGTGAATGCAGGAAAAACTTTATAAATAATATTTAAATACAATCTGCTGTGATTTTAAGCACAGGACAAGATGGACTTGGCAGGAACAAATTAAAGAAATGAAGCTAAAAGGTTGAGGATTAAACTATGAATTAAACTTTCAATATTATTTTACAATGTCCATCTATGACATTAATGTTCTCTTTCTGTCATCCTTTAAATGTCCTTCTTCTCTCATTCTTCATCACCTTATCTGCACTGACACTGAAACTATCTCTGGACACATCCTAAAACTAGACAGATGATTAGATTTTAGTTGGCAAGGAATTCAAATGAACTTTACACTTAGGATTTCAGGATGCTGCCTGGATACACAATAGTACACAACGGTGGGGTACAAAGTAGCTTGGAGCCTTCAGTTAACATTAACAGGAACAGTGTGTATGTAAGGGAACAGCAAGGCCCAAAATAGACAATACCCAGAGTGTCCCAGAAGAATCCCGAGTGGTTTGGACAGAGCTCTGCAATTGCCTTGGCACCCCAGTCTCTGAGGATGTGCATGCTTCCCGTTCTGTGTACAAACAAAAGCTTTTCCATGTAAAAATGTTCCTGACTTGCAGGGTGAATTTCTTATTTCATACTGACCTAAAACCATCCAGCAGTCTCTACCCCTGCAGTCATTTAAAGAAATGATAAACTCAAAATATGACTTGAGGTCTGAATTTCAGGCCGCAGGCCAATAACCAGGGCAGTTATCTCCACCTCAGAGCCAAAATCCCACCACTATCAGTCACTGATAAGGCTACACTGGGCAAGCTGAGTCATTTTCTTCCATGTTAAGAAGTTTCTGTTTTGTAACTACCTCTTAAATAACAGGAGGTTGTTAGGATTCTTTACACACACTATTTTTAAAGCTGAACTGCATGATCCAGCTCATGATCCAGTTAGCTTGCTCTTGTTCCAGTGAAATCCACTGCAAGCATTCAGTTGAAAGTGGTATGGACAGAAATGGATCAACAGTGATGCACTCCAGGACCCATCAACTTGTTTGATTTACTCTGTGGAAAACTCTTGTCCATCCAGCTTCAGCTAAATATTTAATATACCTGTCTCAATTAAGTTTTCCTAAATGTCAGCACATCACATTGTTTTTCCAACATAAAGTTACTAGGAAACACATGCCAGGTTGAACATGCCATTTACTCAAAATGAAACACTTCATTTGCAATATTGACTTTGGCATTAGGTACCTTCTGCAGTTAATTAATTTGTAATGTTAATTTTAAACTGGGCCTCCTGACTGCTTACTCGGATAGTAAGTCACTTATTACATGCAATTTGCCCTCATTTCATTTTAATACATGTCAAAGTTCAGAAATTTAAATCCTGAAGACTATAAGAATATGTGAGGCATAGAATGTCCTACTATTGTTATATTTCTTAAATTCTGCAGCGTTCTAAGCAAAAACAAATACATAGAAAATTGTTTAGGTTTCTGCATTCTAAGGTTTGTTTCTAGGTTGAGGACATTTAGTGAGAGTGCAGTCACTAAGCAATAGCTTGCTCAGTGCCATCAGCATCCCAGTTACCAGAACACTGCCCTGAAGATGACCATAGGAATTCTGACATTCAGAATTCTTTGTTTACAGTCCTGACTGATCTCCCCTTCCCTTGCTTATGCATTCTCCTTTTCAAATACCACAGGATATGAATAAAGACGTAGAAGAAATTCTCCCCAAGTAGTGAATTAATAAATATGCTTCCAGTACTTCAGTTTCCTCTTGAAGAGAATAAAACCCCAAATGTTCTAAATTAATCAGTTCCTAGAAGCATGTTGGAATTCTCTGTTAGGACTCCCATTTTCCACACCTTGAGCTTTATTTTGAAAGTAAGTTTAAAAATAGTTTAAAAATAGCATTTAATAGAGACTGATAGGTGTGTTTAAAAGGGGTTCTCTCTTATCTATCCAATGCAGGACACAGAAAGTTAACTGAAGGTTTGATGTGGGAACACTGGGATCTGAAGGAATTTTGTTCCCAGTTTCAACAGAAGCCACTTTTTACTAGCCTACTATTAATGTCGTGTGCAGGACACTATAGATCTGATCTTGATAACAGCTGAAGCAAATCTGGAGCTTGAGGAGCTTATCATATTGGAAAATATAGGTTTGTGGTGTTCAATAATCTCCAAAATTCTGGAAGAAGGCTTACTTTCACTAACACCATGTGATGCTGTGCTATGTGCTAGCTAAGTGTGCATGAACATGTTGGAGTTCAGGTACAGGGCATGGAATATCAGGCGTTGCAGACAAACAGAGGTTTGTATTTACCCATTGCATTGCAGTCTCACCCAGCCTGAACCTTGGAAAGAAGGTCAGCACGCCCAGAGATATCATGGTGGAGGAACTGTCGACACTCAGCAACAGAGGTGCCAGGCTCTTCAAGAGACGCCAGCGGAGATCTGACAAATACACCTATGAAAATTATCATTATGTGGCAAACAAGCCAAGAAATGTGAGTATTTTGTAATGACTTACTAATGACTCTGGATTGGGTTCCTTTGGTGTTTGTGGTACACACTGTGCATGATTTACTTGTAGTTTCAGGAACAATAAAAGCAAAATCCTAGAATGAGGCTAAGTAGAAGTGAGCCAACTGTATTTTATTAAATGAGAGCCTGTAAGCAAGTAAAAAATAAATTTACATCTTTTTTTATTTGGTATAGATATTTCCAACATCTTCGATCACTTGCTCAACAGAAGTTAAGTTACACTGGGATAAAATGGGATCAAGTTTGAGCTTTGATATATCTGCCTTTTTAAAAGAGATCTTCACAAAAGAAATCCCATATAAAAAAATCTGAATAACTCCATTGAGCACCCAAGATTGTTACTAAACACTATTATTTAAAAGCCCATCTATGAATACTGTCCCCCATTTCTCCCTCTACTGAGTATTAGAAGCTATACAGATGAATTCTGAGCACACCATCAATTTTGTCAGAACTCTGTATGCAATTCCATGATTTTGCTACAGTCTGACAAATCCATTTCCCTCTAGTCCACTTCCCCCACCCCCCCCAAAAAAAAACCACAGGGTACACATGGTTTAAAGTCAGTATGACATTCAACACATGAAAAAATGATGCCTCTGGCTCCTGTTCCCTCCCCTAAGTGTCTATTTAGCACCGCTGGTGGTGTCTTCATCATCTTTATGTTTCTGCCTGCCAAAGTTAATCTTTCTAATATAGTTCAAGATGACTAGAAAACATTCTGCTTTGATCTTTTTTTGTTGTTGTTTCAAGTTTAAACAAGTATTATTTGTTTGCTTTCCTACTTCAAGAAACTCTTACTCTAAACCAGTCTATATTTAAATTGCTTTTAGCCTATGTGTCATAGCTAAAATAAGATGCTGACTTCTTATGAGACTCTAATTCTATATTTATGCAACAATGATTAAGCCTTTGGATGTTTCCTTAGAACCGATAACCCAATAGGAGGGTGGAAAATAACAGCATATCATGAATCTCCAGAAAGTGACCTGCACTGAAGTTGTTATTTCTACTACAAATAAAGGAAAAGACAATCCCAAACAAAAGCAGTGTAACAAATGCAGTGAGTTTTCAACTGATAGGGGAAGAGACGCTTTGAAGAATCAATGCTTTGAAACTCAAAGGGCTCAAACTTGCCAGATTTCTTGACCCTTTGGGTAGCATGGGTGCTCTGTCTGGCACAGGACAGCTTCCAGTCTCTAGTGACTGAAAAAAGGCTCATTTTTGGTTACTTAGACAATTTAAGAGTGAAGGGAATACTGTACCAAACAGCAGGACAGCGTTCTTTAGCAGTGTACCCGCTGGGAATCAGACCTGGGCTGTAAATTGGAGTATCACTGCAGCCTCCCCAGAGAATCAGATGCCTACAGGTGCCATTTGTTTCTGTCTGAATGCAGCGTGGAGAGCCCATCCAGAGCGTCAGAATGGACGGCCTCAGTGTGGAAGGAATTCCCCAGCACGCCCCAATGACACCTCCCAACACACCTGACCCCCGGAGCCCTCCACACCCCGACAACATTGCCCCAGGTAATATGGGAGTCTACAGCACTAAACAGATTTAGTCTCATTTCATAGCAAAGAAATGACCGTTTTTAAAGACAGTAACTTCAACAAGAATTTGTTAATAAACTAATATTAGAAATGGATACATTTGAGTCAGGTAACTAATCAGAGCCTCTCCCAGAAATGTAAAGGGATGCTCTTAATTGCTTGTGTTCATTTTTAAAAGATCTGATATACCTTCTGTACTACTTCTGACTTAACTGAAAACATATCTTAATATCAAGAGACATTGCTCCTACATTTACAGGTCTTAAAAACACTGAGAATGAGATACTCTGATTTAAAACCACATTAATATACTGATTTGCCTTTGCCAAACCATTGTTTCCAATATGCAACACCCTGCCCAAGAGTCTGAAAGTTATCATTGTAGTTTAATTACCCATAAATGTAAATCTGAAGCTACTGAGTTTTGCTAGAACCCTTTAGAGAGGAGTAACTTTAAAAGGAATTTGCCTCTGGCTGCATAAACTGTTCTTTTTTAAATCCTTAACTGTGAGGGTACTGTTGGCTTTATTTAAAGGAGTGAGTTACAAGAAGGCCTTATTTTGTATTCTTTAAAGACTAGAGAAGGCTAATTTGTTTTAATTAATTTATTCAGTGATATAGTCCTTCTTCCTGTTTATGAATTATCCATGAGCAGACCGTGGTTTTTACAAATTCATTCTTTGTTCAGAATTACTCAATGCATGTTTTGTGCAGACCTTTTCCAGTCCATGTAAACTAGGTCAGTCCTGCTCTGTTGGTGACTGCTGAGGCTCTGTGCATCCTTCGGCCAAACACAATACAAACAGAGGCAATTTCCATTGCTAAGACATGATACAAATCTTTAAGCCTTTCTTTAGGCAGAAAAGGTCTGGTGAAAGGGGTAGATATGAAGCCACAGAGGGGTTTAAGCTTATAGAAGGAAATAGCATTAATTTAAAGAACTAGATGTAGATGTACTTGTGGAAAATTTCAGTCAAAGAGGTAGAATTATCTTAGTTTTAATCAAACGGCTGTTTTAAAAATCTTTTTGTTCACATTTTCACAGGATGGTGGCAAGGAAGCAGAAAACACAAAGTATCATTATAATCGTTTTACCTCGATCACATTGCAGGATATTCTGGACCACTGAAAGAAATTCCTCCTGAAAAGTTCAACACTACTGCTGTGCCAAAGTATTACCAGTCTCCCTGGATAGAAGCCATTAGGGATGATCCAGAGCTGCTGGAAGCTTTATATCCTAAACTTTTTACACCTGAAGCAAAGCCAGAACTGCCTGACTACAGGAGCTTTAACAGGTAATCCCAAATGAAAAATGAATTTTATTGACCAGAGGAAAATGGCTATGAAATAAAATGTTTCCACCAGCTTTAAAAACCCTACCACCTATATTTGCAAGTGTGTGTATAAACATGAACATACACAGAGATCACAAGTGGCAACAAGAGCATTAAGGAAGAAAAGAGTCTATCTCTAAAGTATGGGCCCAAATTCAAATTTGGACCAGAACTAGGAATATAAGATAAATTGCTAAAAATATTGAAAGCAAGTATCAGAACCCAATGCCCAGAGAAGTTGTGGATCCCCGTTCCTGGAGGTGTTCCAGGCCAGGCTGGATGGAGCTCTGAGCCACCTGGTCTAGTGAAAGGTCTCCCTGCCCATGGCAGGCAGGTTGGAAATAAATCATCCTTAAGAGCCCTTCCAACCCAAACCACTCTATGATTCTGTGATTCAGTGTACTCAATAAATGGGAAATATGAGCTTCAAACTCCTTTCAGGATGTCCATTGTTGACTTCAGCAGGTATGGTGTCGTAAGCTCTCTCAGGGAAACTCAGTCAGAACTTTGTTTCTAAGGTGTATAATGCAAACCACTCCTTTTTAATACAACTCACGTGACTTTGTTGTAGGCAATGATAGTGCAGTGAACTTTATCCCACAACCAATCCCTCACACTAAACAGTTAGGTGATTTCCTACTTTATTGCAGTATAACATTTTTATGTCTTTGACAACCTTCAGCAACAAATTAACAGATTAAACACTGTTTTACTTACATAGCATGTAGTGTGTTACGGCTTTCAGTAGAACTTATAGCTATATGGACAACTGTGGGTTTTTAAAGCTTTAAAGCAAATCCTTACTCATGTCTTTTGCTTTCTTTCATTCCATTTACACTATTTTTATTTACTGAAGTAATGGACAACCCTGCTGAGTTCCAGACCACTGAGCCAAACCAAAACTCCTCCTCAAAAGGCCAGACAGCAATCTATTGAAAAAGAAAATGGTTCATGGCAATACAAACTTAGAGAAAAATATCACAAACATCACTTGTGTTCCTAACGTTGATGTGGGCCTCAACTATGACTGCAAATACTAAAACACTACACAATTCAACATCAAAATTGGCACTGCAGACACTGCATTAATTCTGATTTCCTAGCAGCAATATACATTGCCATGTTAATAATTGAGTCTATGTGGCACACGCTTCTCAGCAGACAAAATAGCAAATGCAAGTCAGAGATGTGCCACAGCTGCCAACATTGGAACAGTAACAGCACAGTTTATGTACTGTGCTTATTGCAACTGAAAAAAAAAAAAAAAATAAAGAGCCCATGAAAAAAATGCTAAAGATACATATACATGGAAACAGAATCACTTCTCCCTCTCACAAGAGGTGCTACTCATCATTGTGAAGGACAGCACCAGACAGGGCACAGAGACTCCATTAACAGGGATATGTGTCTTGAGACAGTGTCTGATGGCTTCTTTGTGGATTTTTAGGCTGTCTCTGTGGTCCTGTGTTCTGTTAGCTGCCCTCTTTACAACACTAGCTATTTGGATTTCTTTTTATGTGGATGTTCTCTGTGTATGAAAAGGCAGAACTGTGGCTCACCACAGTCTGAATTTCTTGAACATATATGCATTCCTATAAGGAAAAGGTCAATGTTCTCCCTCATAACTGCCATAAAAAACTAAAATCTGGCACATAAATCCATATCCAGATGGTGAAACTGGTAAATTCAAACCAAAAATGTAACGACATAGTCCACCCCAACTCTCCTTCTCGTGGAAAAAACCTGGTATCCAGTAGAAAAGGATGCCTGGTGGCCCTAGAAAAGTTGCTACAAATTACAGTCAGACTTATTTTTTCTAGCAGATTCAAAAAGAAATGGAGAATTTGAAAAATTAAAATTCAAGATACTCATCTTGTGGAGAGGATTTTACAGCCATGACTTAGATGTCTACACTCCTAAAAATGCGCAGGGAAGTGTTTGATAATGGAATTCAAAACAGCACACTGCATGCCAAGCTAACCAGCAGAGGAAGACTAACTGGACTTCTGTGTCTAGATGCTACTAAGTCATTCTGTGCATCTAGGTCACAGCAACCTTGGTTTGTTTAATTGCAGTCTTGGAAAGAAAGCAAATGATACTGTATTAAACAATTAAAGTGTGATATAATAGCACCATTTTGTTATCAGCAAGGGTATCTATCTAGGCTTTCTACCCAGCTTCATCATCCAGCAAAGTGCCATTGTGTTTGTTCTCCTGCAGAGCACTGGTACAGTCACCATTAGTCAGAAAGGGGTGTGGTTAACAGCAAGTGTGAGGCACAGGATTCCCAAGGGAAATGGGCCTGAGATCCTTCCCGGTTCATTCACTGGCATCTGTTGAAGTGGCACTCAGACTCTGCAGACCATTTCAGGTTGCTTTCAGCTTTCCATGTTATACAACAAACTGAAAAGCAGCACAACCTGAGAAGGTAGGGAGGTCTGATGTGCTGGAACTGAGGCACACATTCGCAGCTTAAAAGTATATTCAGCACTAAACAGAATACAGATTTTTTTGCACTCCACTGTCCAGCAGTGAAGAGGTGACTTTGGATCCTGTAGAAGTGCAATTTTTACAAGAGTAAGGAATTTTTAAAAACAAATAAGGAATTCATAGAGGTATTAGTTGGAGTCTAGTATTCATTTTAAGCTGCAGGGACCTTGCAGTGTTGGCAGGTCACTGGAGGAAGAGCCGTGGCAGCAAATGTCAGGCCAGTTTGCCCTGTGAGGCAGGGCTGTCTGTGAGCCAGCCAGCAGTGCTCTGACAGCACCGCACCGGGCAGAGGGAAATGGGGCTCAGAGGGGCTCAGAACACACACTGCACACTCTTTCTTTCTCCTCAGAGATAAAAATGAGTCTGTGCTAGCAGAGAAATGCTGCAGAACAGACCGTGCCATCTGGTTTCTCTCGGAGATTCACTCCTTTTAGAATTGAAGAAGCATTTACTAGCGAAAAAATTTCTTGTCTCTTTTACCAATGTGCAAGCTGTGAGAAAGCAGCATGAATCTTCATTTGCTAAGGAGTTTATAATATTACTTAAATTAGTACCTTTATTCCATCTGCTTTCTTGGAGCTGGATAAAATGTCAAAGGTAGGATTATGAGTAACATACAAAGCACTACATCTTACTCACATAGCACAAGCAAGTAGAACTAGTTCTGCCTCTCCTACCAGATAAATTCTCACTCAGCTTTCCCAATTCCCAAGGAGTACTCTTTCAAAAGCACTACAGGAATCCAGTCCGTCTGGACTGGGCTCTGTTTTCATTGATTCATAGATTCTGAAGTCTATTATAAAATGCTAAGATCCAGAGTCTCAGAAATTTTGGGTTCTAACTTGGAGTGATGTGGAATTAGTGGGAGCTGGGTGCTCAGCCGGTTCCTTAGTGCCCAAATACCTCTGTGAAATTCGCATTAGGTCTTGCCCTAAGCTCCCGTGAAGCTCTGAGCATTTTTCAGAGTCAAATTCTTTGCTCCTATGTCTCATTTCTTTTCAGAATTAACCATAAGCAAAATATCCTATGAATGACATTCCCATTTTAAAATGTGAAACTCACATTTTTTGTAATTATGTAACTGAAGGTGCTAATCTAATGGAGTTAAAACATTTCTTCAGACTTTACCCAATCATCAGCTACAAGCAGTCTCCAACGTTGAAACAATATAATGTTGAATAAGACAGACTAAGGGTAAGAAATTAAAAAGAAATACTGCTAAAACAACAGCTAAAAATAAACATGATTGTGCCTGCTATTGTTCAATCAAGCACCTACTTTTTAGGAATATGCAAAGTGAATATTAAACAATCTGTTACCCTTCCCGGTGCTATTTCCTATGGCTCTGAACCAGCATTTCCGCCCTTATTATGAGCAATGACTACTGGAATTTTTTAGGCATGAGATTTAGGCTTCTATACAATGAATCAGAGCTCAAGTAGCACAGGTGATGTGCACACAACAGAGGTCATTACAACACCATGCTGTCAGACAAGTTATTGCTCACAAGAATATATTTACTACTGCTGTAAAGAAAAATCACCATCTTTTAGCCAATTACTGTACTCTCCTTTCTGTCAATCATCACGTGCCCCTGCCTATAAGGCAGGAATGCAGAGCTCTCTGAGGCCAGACTTTGTATAGCAACTACAGGGGGGGGTGTTTTGCCACAGAAGATACTTGAATTTCCAAAGAAAGCCCTCCTGTTTCCTGTTACATACAGAAACATGCTCTATTGAAAACCTGTAAATACTACAAGGAGGATGTTTTAGACAACAGAATTGTTTTGCAATTTATACAACTATTATAATTCTGTTTATTTGGATTATCCCTTTAATATACATATCAATGATAATTAAACATCACAACAATGTGAGAATGTGTATCGTAATTAGGGCAGCAATTAAAACGATATTTATTATCCGGTGAGATGTAGATCACTACATTCACTCTGTGCCAATTACCAAGCAATTATTTTTAATCAGTATCATACAGTATCCATGTTGACATTGTGACCTAGAAGACAGCTCCACAAGAAAAGTTTGATACCACAGGCTTGATACCGGATAAACAATTGGATAAACAATTTCCTTTGACCTCAAGAGAGTTTAATGCCTGGACTGGCTGCTGCTGCTGCAACAACTTGTCTTATCATCATTTGAGAAACATTTTTAGAGCCTAATCCAAAGCAGTGTTCTTCTCTCAGTGAGAGTGCATGCCCAGAGCTTGCATGATTTTTTTATATCTCCCAGGATTGATGTTTTGAAGTTAACACCATCCCCTTCAACAAATGCTGCTTGTACCAAAGTGCAGTGAATCATCCATGCAATGGCAGAGCAGCACCATTTTTTTTATGTCACAGATTCATTTTTCTGAACTAATCTCTTCTTTTTGTGTAAGCATACTTAATTTTTAGCACAAAACTTAGGGGTTTTATCCTGCTGAAAATCCTAGACTGATCTTCAAAAAATGTATTTTAGTTTCTGTTGGTATTCATTTCTCTGGGCTTCTGCTATTATACCCAGAGCCACTGGAAATACATTCCATCAGATCTGTTGTTCTGCACCACACACAAAATATACCAAAGTTGGTGAAATTCTATTTTGACAAAAATTCATTTTCCTATGCCATTACATATCTGGCTTTGCAGAAACCAGGTGCTCTTGTGCAATTTGAAAATCTGGCACTCTTCACTGGCTAGAATACATCCCAGCAAAGTTACGCAGCTGATCAAAATGCAGAGCACATACCATAGTCTGTCTGTTTGTACAAAGGAGGCTGGAAGAAGTGACAGGAAAATGCAAGGGTTTTTTTTCAGTCTGAAACCTGTATATACAGAAGACTGTGGGAGGTATTTGGGAATACTGTTGTTTTAAAGTATTTGCAAATGGATGTAACAGTCAGCTCCAGCTTAGTATTCCTTATCTTTCAGTTTCTCGGGCTTATGGCCTGAGGGAAATTTTCATTTAAGTAACGTGAAAAACGCTGGCTGAACAGCGTTCCAAGGTTTAGTTACATAAACATTTTCTTCAGAAACAAAGCTGGTGTATCAAGTCCTCACCCATTCCCTCCTTTCCAGAGCCTGTTGTCTTTGGCTGTTCTTTTCTGCTTCACTCATTAAGCTGCACTCCTCTTCACTTGGATTGCTACAATTGTTCGAGCCTACTAGACTGCTGAAATTATTTGGATTTTGAAGTGCTCCTTTGTTTTGAAGGGTCTTTGTTTAACCCAGATCACATGAGTGACCCAAGTTTATAGCACAACCCACATACATTCTAACTGGTACAACAATATGGTGCTGAAACAGTGTAGTGGGAGGAACAAGCAGCTGAGGAGAGGAGAAAATGGGGTGAGAAGTTTCTGAACTAATTACTTGCTAGAGAGAATGTGTTGAGCTACAGTTTCAGACTTATCAACTTATCACCAACTTATCACCAACAAAGTAAGTTTAGTAACTGTGACTCACCAATTACAAGGTTTTCTTGCAACATCTTTTTCTCTCGGCTTTTCCATCCATTTGAATTTTAAAAAAGGCTTCGAGCTCTGTCTAAGGGGAAATAAATCAGATCTTAAAGAGAATTTCCCAGAAGAACAAACAGAATGCTTTTCCCCAAAGCTTGAAAATGTAAACAAGAAATTGGAACACAAATCTGTTCTTTTCAGCTTCCTGGAGGAAAAGAAAACAAGTATTTTTAAAATCACATTTAACTTTTATTTCTCTGATATCTACAGAGTTGCCACTCCCTTCGGTGGTTTTGAGAGAGCTTCAAAGCTGGTTAAATTCAAGGTACCAGATTATAATACGCTGATGCTAAACGACCCCAGATTCATGATCCTTGCAAACCCTCTTGCTGCCAGAAGATCCTTCAACAGGACTCCCAAAGGGTGGACATCCGAGAATATCCCTTTAGTGTTCATTCAGCCTGCAGAAACCAACACCGTTCCAGAAACAGAGGACCTGTGAGAGAGGCTGCCTTCTACATGGAACAAAATGCTGAAAGATGCACATCCGTGTATTTTTGGTCCAAATATTACTAAAGGCTACTGGCAACACTTTTCCTTGGAAGCTGGAGTATATGTTATAATGTCGGATGCAGTGTCTCTTTTCTGGCACCTAGTTTCATCTGTAAACATGAACTAAATAAAGTAACTTGGAAAATACAACAGTGATATTTTCTAGTTGTGTTTACATGTTCTTCCTTTACTTTTTGAAATCTTTGATTGTCATTTAAGAACAAGGGTACCAAGAAAAAAGAAGTGAGACTACTCTCAAGGGACTTGACTTGCTAGGCATGTTGATTTAGGGAAAACAACCAAGCAAACTTTGTACTCAATGCACCCCAAGTCCTGCCTGCTCAAGATAAGCTCTGACAAATCAACCTTCTTCCCAAAGCCCTGCCTTTGGCCCAAGAACTGTGTCATTACTTCAGTGACAGCTAGTTCCGGCCATTTTCCTCCTTTCTGACTCTTCCTCAACTTTTCTGATGCCTGTGTCATCTGGATATGTTTACAGAAAACTCAGTAAATTTGGCTATGATGAGGATTACGCAGTGGTATGAAAAAGTACAGAGGTATTTCCTGGGTGTCTAGAATGTTTGTATTATTCACAACTAAAAAGCCCAGCAATTACTGGTTATGTCAAACATACAAAAATAGCATCACCAAGCTCTGTTACCACAATGCTTTTATTACTAGAAAGAAAATTTATAGGCCTTTTCCCCTACAGCCACAGTGTACATTGAGACTTAAAAGCAAGAGAAATTTTCTTGTTCTTAATATACTGACAAGCTCTGATACTTTATGAATATAAGCATATCTGTATTTCAAATATCATTTCAAGGCAGGTAGTTGGCAAAGGAAATTCTGCCATCCATTTTCCTTAATTTGCTTTGTCACACAAACGGCACAATAAATGTAGAGGCCCTGAACAAATGTATGAAATAAAGAAATAAATGTTTAAAAAATCAACCTCATTGACTGGGAACACTTTCCTAGCAAGAGATTAGTTTGGGGATCTTTACTGTGCATATTGTAGAACAATTATATGGACAATAACAAAAGTATGAATTTTTCAAAGGTAAAAATGCAAGACTAAAGAAAACATCCATGGTGAGGTGCAATGCAAAAAAGTTCTGGAGGAATTAGTATCTTATGAGCGTTCATAAGCCTATTAGAAGATAAATATGAGAAAGTTGGTGCATAGCACATACACAGTGAGGACTGCAAAGAGGGGATACATAATTTTTTCTGTATTCTCTGTAAAAACAACCTATACATGCAGAGCATGCCACCTTGCTTCTTACACAGCACACATTATAGCAACTTTAGTTTCCTATTCATCCCTGGATCCACTGGAGCAGAATGGGCTCAGGAGGCTTCAGATGGCTGAGAGGCACTGAGCATGCTATGCACGGGTTCAGCTGATGGCTCAAACATCAGAAATCACCGACAGTCCTTGCGTTCTGCCTGAGACTTCTCAAAGGAGCTGTGGCATAGCAAACCTGGTAGCTCTGATTCACCTCTCAGTTTCAGTCATTAGCTGCAGAACAGGAGCTCTGTGCCTCCTGTCTCCCAGCTCTGCCATCAGAGAGCTACAAGCACACCATGGGCCCACATCCCTCCGTGGAAGCCCGGCTGGCTGGCAGGGAAGAGTCTCCAGCCACGCCATTTGACCTTCCTGTACTGAGGGGCTTTTGCCAAACCACCTGCTGGGAAGAGGCCACGCTAAACTCCTAAACCGTGCCTGGGAAGGGTTTGGGAGAGTGCTAATTGGCAGAGGGAGGGCTGTGCAACGTGCTAAGCATTCAACAGCACAGAGCAGCCACTGCCAGTGTCCAGGAATGTTCCCTGGCTGCATCAGCCTGGATGGAGCCTCATTGTGCTAGTCTCACTGCAATAAACAAACCCCCCTGCCAAAAACCAACTCCTTTGCCACAAAGGAACATCTCTTGGTGAAAGTGGGAATTCAGAAATCCGCTGTTAACTTCAGTGGTTTTTAGCACCTGCATTTATTTTTTCAGACTGTTATACTGCACATGAGATGTATCCTATAACTAAAGGAAAGCCGCAGCGGGGCTCCTGAAGGCTTCTTTTAGCTGTAACACATACAGCTGCAAGGACAGATTGAACAGGAAAACACACAAGTAACAGATTTACACAAACAGAAACAAGCACAAGTTTATTAATATTTCAGGAAATGTGCATATAACATCATGTACATTCTATCACAAGTATTTTCTTCAAAAGAGAAAGGCAGTGAAGGGTATGGGGAAAAGGCAGAAGTATGGTAAGAATAAATATAGTTAAAAATGTATAAAAGTCTTAGTTCCCAATGGCTTTTTTGCCTCATTTTTATTTACATTAAGGCACCTGTTGCAGCAGTATAAAGAGAACCCAAAAATTAATTTAAATATTTTCCCTAAAAATGTGTTGAATTGAGAAAGTACATTTGCTCTTTCCTGGTCTATACAAAATACTCTATGATCACAGAATGCAAAAAATAAATAAGAGATGTACACTACTAAATAGCTCCATGACTATAAGGGATTATTAAAACATATGCACCTTGAACTTTTTTTGACATGAAAAGTCAGGGTTCATGGCCTGTACTGTCTGCTATGGAGAAAAAAAAAATTAGCTGCATGCTCCCTTCTTAGAAATCTTAACTATGTCAGCATGTCTTGGCTGCTTTCCCTCCTGCATGATCCATACTACTGACAATCATGGAAATAAATTATTATTCTATTGTCTCAAAGTATCCCTGTGTTTAAATTAATTTAATACACATTGTCTCAATCAGAAGCAGGAAAAACACACTGGAGACAGAATTCCACTCCCAGTGCAAGCAAACAAAAGTTTTGGCATTGCCCTCTGTGCAGACAGAACTTCACCATGGTATTTATTTCTTCTTAAACATCTATTTGTAATCAGAATTTATACTATGTGTTCAGCATCAGAATGGATATTGTGGATAATGGAGCTGGGCCTAACTATGTATGTAGTCTTTTTGCATATTATATCTGTGAAGTGCTAACAACCCTAATGATGTCTTAGAAATACTCTGGGAAACTGCATGGAAACAAAATGCAGGGAAAAACAAGCCTATATCTAATCAGATATCTTCAAAATTATTTTCAGACCAGACATGAATAATCTGCACTCTATCTCAGCTCCTAGATGGCCTTACTAACCAGCACAAAATATTCTGGGCAGCACCTAAACCAATGGGATAAAAGAGACTTCCTGAAATACATTATGACTGTGGAGCATAAACCCCCATACATGTTAGAATAGAATTTCTCATTGTGAGGCCCAAAAATTGTAAGCAGACTAGACAGAAACACCAGAAGATCCCTATAAGGCTGACAAGTCACGTAGCACCAGCTCCTTCATTATTCCCAGAGGCTACATACTGTTCAAAACCAAATAAAAAGTGATCTAAATGATTTATAAATAGTGTGTTTGCCACAGAGCTGTTATGTAACTGGGTGTTAGAATACAGATGAAAAAAAATAGTTATAAAACACAGTCAGCATACTGATACAGTTTCAGAAACAAAAAATTGCACATAAAATACTCTTATTCAAAGGAAATTAAAAAGCAACTGAAAGGGTGAAATCCTTTCAAGGAAATAATACTTTATTTTAAACAGCCTGCAGACTAAGTGTTCAGAGTAAGGGAAAACTACCACAGAGCTCTAACCCTTCTCTCCAAAATAAAAAGTTAGCATGGTTTAAGAGTACAATAGAGGAGACCCAGAAAAAAAAGACAAATGAAACTTTACTGCAAGGACACAGTAATTAAACTATCTCAACACAAATAAAGGAAGTTATGACAGAGGTCTCCACAAATGGTATGGAAAAGATGATGAGGGAACAATAACACAGGAACAAACTGACTCTTAATAAAATGGTAAAGAACCAACTTTAAAATTAACGGAATAAATATTTTTTCAAGAAATGCCTGGTTGTGGAACCTGGTGCTATAAGACGCTATGGGTCAAAAATTATTAATAACTTCAAAACAGGACAAACAACTTCATAGAGCTAACTAGGCCTGTTATGGATAATGGCTACTATGTAATCTGCATCTGGGACATAGGAAGTGTGTAAGGAAGATCACTCCCCATTTACCCCATTTCTTTCTCTAAATATCTTCTACTGGACACTGTCAAAGATCTGGGAAAGAAGGATTTGTCAGTCCTATGAAATACTTTCTGTCTCTCCAGACCCTTGTATTAAAGTACCCCGTGCCATTAGTACTGATGTTCATTAATTTATATCAAAATATCCATTAGGGGAGCAGAGAGAGGGAAGTCAATTCCCACATGGGAATGGGAACATTTAAATGTAAGCTGGAACCAGAGAGAGCCAGGGTTAACTTAAACCTCCCACACAGCATATGGGCACTGCAGGGAACACAAAAGCCTGACCTCAGCTACGCCTTTGGCAAGACTCCTGATCCTATAGAGAGCTCAGGTTAGAATACTACACATAAAACTTGTTTTCCCATAATGTTTCACATAAAACAGTTTTCCCATTAATAAAACAGAAATATTTATGCAGGCTATATAAACCTTTCTTTTTATTATTGTATGTTTGGGGTTCTTGTTTTTTTTTTTTTTTTTTTTTTTTTTTTTTTGTTTTTTGTTTTGGTTTTTTTTTTGTTTTTTTTTGTTTTGTTTTTGTTTTGGGGTGGTTCTTTTTTTTTCATGTTAAAGAATGAATTTCATGGTAAAAATGAAGGAAGTAAAAAATAGGCTACAGAAGTACATACAGAATTTTCCAGGCTATGGTGTAGAATGAATGCAAGAAGTATTAAATGTAGAATAACATTCTACTCTCACTTTATTTGAAACACTGGATTTCATTCTACAGTGGGCAGACTCTAACTAATAAAAGTATCAACAAATTAGTATTTGATGTTTTTTAAATAAAGATGTAACTTTAGCTATTGAAAAGTCCAAATAACTTCTCTTAGTGTTATTTTTGGACAAAACTATAAACTAAATTCAGGATGAATTCACAACCCTTTTGTTTTCAGATGGAAATTGGATTTCCTGAGAACAGACTATTCATCCAAAATACCTGGCCCAGAATTTGCAATACTTCCCTACTGCAGAAAGACACTCTGAAACAAAGTTAAATAACACTTGCAAGAGGCAGAGGATTTATAACTCACTGCAAGAGTGAAAATAAGCCCTGGTATTGTGAGCCAACTATTCGCTCAAAAGCAAATGGAGATTAAAATATTCGATGGTGTTTGTACAAAGAACAGCTTGAACTTTGCCAGTTCAGAGCTGGCTGTACTCATTAGCACAGGAATGCCCTCAGGCTGCTTTGCATAGAAGGTATAACTTAGAACTGGATTTCTCTGGAGTTCTGAAGGACATATGGATAGTCATCTTCCAAAAAAAAAAAACCCAAAAAGTAAGAAGTTTCAAATCTTGAGGAGATCCTGGGTGCCATGAGGCTGACCATACCCTGTCCCCATAGTGGGAAGGCCAGCAGCCATGAAGAAACCCGGAGGGTTTCACTCCACTTCCTTTTCCTTTGAGAAGACTGTCTGCAGAGCCAAGTTAATCTAGGCAAATACTGACTTGAAACAGTAGTTACTGTGGTCATTCCCCTCCAGATTACAGAAAGATGACTGTGCAAGATAACTACAAATTATTATATACAAACATTTGAGGCATGACGGGCTCTTCCTAGGCTGGCCTACTGTACGTCAAGGAGCCAAGGAAGGCTTAAGTCCGGCAGCAGATTCCAGCACTATGTCATTCCTCAAGCTCTTAATGAGAACATTTGGACTGTTTGCTGGCAAGGGTAAAAATAAGAACATGCTGTACAAAAAGGAAGGAAAAGAGCAAGCTGAACTAAAATGGAAGTGCCCATTTCCTATTCAGGTTTTGCAGTGATGCAAAGACATTTCATTAATGTCTCGTTGCTGAAAAGGAAGAAACACTACACATAGTTCAAAATGAAAAGTCTTGCTGTATTTGTCACTTTATCATTCATTCAGATATGGCTTATAATAGAGGCAGAAAGAAAGGAAAAGGTGGAAATGGGAAGCATCAGTGTTAAGGAAGCAGTAAAGCAGACCTGCAGCTCTAGGGTTCCGTGAGATGAAGACAGTTCTGTTCTAGAATGTGTTCCTTGCACAGGATATTTTGTCTTAGCAATGTTTAGAGACTTTGACATTTCCCTCTAATTTTCAATCTAAATTTGGTCATACCCATCTTAGAATAATTTCTTAATACATATTTTTTAAATTAAAACATGCTTCCTTTACTGTCACATTTGCTTCAACTGGTATATTCAAAGACTGTAAGGTCTTTTATGCTTCAGTTGTTAAGATTAAACAATTGAAGTCCTTTTAATCTCTTGTCCCCTGCTCTCTTTTAGCAGGGATTTAAAACATATTTTTTACAACACTTCTAAGTTCAATTTCTTGCATGTGGATTTCCAGACCCGTTCTGTTTTAAGGTCTCATCAGCCACACATACAACACATGGCATTAGTGCTGTTTTATCTGTACAAGAAGTACAGGGCTGAATTTGTGACTGGATTCACATTTTCCACAGTAGCATCAAATCAGTGACTCACAGCCACTCTGTCTTTGGCTTACACACCCACTTGTTTCAAACTCTCTCATCTTCCATGCGACAAGCTCTGAGCTTTTATCAGGGAGCCTTTCCCATTAGGCTCTAACACACAACCTTGTACTTTATATTGTATCCCATTTTATTTCTCTACTCCTCAAGGTCATCCAATTAGTTCGGGACGACATCACCCCACAGGGACTGTTTCCCAACTCTGTGATGTCAACAGAGCTCATTAGCAAGTTCTAGTTTTTGTGCCAGGATCACTAATGAAAAAATTAAACACTATGAGTTTCCATATCCATTTCTGGACAGAGCTCTAACAACTTCCCCCTGCCACTATGTGTAACATATTGCCACGTTTTTCTCTGGGCTATTTCTCTGTCCATCTGACACTTACCTTAAAAATTCCCCTTTTATTCGGAGTAACAAATTTATTTATCTAGAAATGCAGCTACTTTATCACAGAAAGAGAGTGGGCAAGTCTGGCATGGTCTGCCTACGGCAAAAAAAAAAAGTTTCATCCTATTTCACATTTTTTTTCCGAAGAAGTCACCACATTATTTAAATATTGTGTTTTAACTCTGTTACATTTTGCTTGGGTATAGACTGAGATGCATGAAGAAGGGACGCGATTCATGTATTTTAAATCAAATAATGCTCAGTCTCTCACCCAGGACAAAATACAAAACACTTCTTGCATTCTATTATCTTAGGTATTTAACGTATTTTTTACTTTTAATGAGACAGAATATATATTATGTAATGTTAGCCACTGTATCACTTCTAATTTTATACTCACTAAATTCTTCTCTTTTGTTTTCATTTTACTTCATGTTGAGTTTCACCTTTAAAGTTCAATTCAACCACAGAAGTTGTCTGTATGAATCAGACCTCTTTTTCTTTTCTTTTTCTGTTGCAGACATCCATTCTTATTGGAGGAAGCAATAAATGAGACCTGGAAACTTGAAAGGATTGTTGAAGACTGATGCAACAAAAACAGAGATCATCATAAAAACTTTATTTTTTCAAGAGCACCCAGATGAAGACACAACTTCAAACAATTGTCAGATATATACAGCATGCACAGAATTTTCTTATACTTCGACTGTTTCAGCAACTAACTTTAAAAACAGAATGTCCTAAAATAGGAAAGGATTTCAATTGCATTGTTGTTCCACAGAAGTAGATTATTGGACTGGAAATTGGATTATCCAAGAGGAAAAATATTCATTTGCAAGACTTACGCAACCCCCACCCTTTTCCTTGTTCCTAAAGAATGAAAAAAACCAAGAACACAGAGACCTTGTTCCAGGCCCATTATCATCAAAAAGTCTGGAGAAGAATGCAAACCAATGTTTCTTTTTCTCAGGGTGAAATTCTAGATGACTTCAATGAAATTGCTTTTGCCACCCCACTGAACATTGTAGCCCTTGAAAGCTACCAGGAAAAATTGTATAGTCAGGCTAATGTACAGTGAATAAGAGCAAAATATCTTGTGTTTATTCCTGCACCTACAGGAAGAAAACTTGAAAAAGGTGGCTGTGCTCTATGCAAGTGTCTACAACTAACTGAGAGGAGAAGGAAAAAGATCAAACTTGACCAGAAATTCTAGGAAGTTTTTTTTTAACTTCGCTAAAATAAACCACCACTTAACACTCTCACTGCTTCTGAAGTTTCACCTAAAGCTTTTAAGAAGAAAAAAGCCAGTGATGCTATTTTTTCAGATAGGATCCATTTTCTCCTTCTTTCATTCATGTCTTCTTATGTCCTCAATTTCCACGTATAAATTTGAGGCTCTATGCAGGATGTGGGAATGAGATCAATCAGATGAGTAAGCTTCATGTGACTGCTTGCTACAGACTACATGAGGAAAACACTGCTAGAGTGTGTTTAAAAGAAAGGTTGTGGGAATAAGGTGTTCATGGTAGGGAGGATTTGAGCACTGGAACAGTTAGGTAAATTTCCCCATGAGATAACACATCTTCGTGTACCTTACTGCAAGCTGAAGAGATATTTTTCACTTGTTTTGGATCTTTTTGTGCTAATACAGCTGATCATACAGTCTAGAGAACTTGGGCCAAAGTGTTGTTAGGGGTCCCCTTTAGAACCTATGGTAAATGCATATGATTGCTATTTTTTGTCACAGATAATAAAAATACTATTTACCTTTTCTCTGGTTCTTCACCTTTACGGCTCTCTTTCCTATCATGGTGTTTTCCTTCACTCTTGACAAATTATGCAGAGCACTTCTATGCTTTTCTATGAAAAAGCACAGCTCCTGAAGACAAGCAATTGCAAGAAGATCTTGGAATTTGAAAGATTTTTCTTCTCCTCTCCAGGCAGAACTGTTTAAACATATGATCTGACAATACCCCAAAGGCTTAGAGAACATGGAAAATTCACATATTCTGAAGTAACCCTTACCTTACTTAATGAAACTTTACTCTGCTACAGTCTGCAGAATAGGGCCCAGCATCCCTGGTATCTTTCAAATTACATTTTCTTCTAGAAGAATGATTTTTGTTATCCATTTTTTTTCTCCTGAGAAGAGTAGCACAGTCCCAAACACTTGCTTCAGAACTCAGTAATTACTTCACAAAACCAAAACAGCAGTTCCCATCCACTGGAATGAAACATCTTTTTCAATTAAAATGGCATTATCTTGTAAGTGTCTTAAAGTCAATGCTAAATGGTACTTGATCACATAGGAATTGTTTATGATAGGTCAGTAAAACAGACTGGACCACAACAGGCAGTATAATGTGTAGGGCTGAATTAAATGCAGTGAAAATACTTCAAAAAAGAGATGTAACAAACAAACCACACCTTCAATTCTGCATTGGCTTGTGGAATTTTCTGCCTCAGACCCTATACGCAATTTGCTAATTTACTTTTTGCAAAACACTCCAGTAAGTACAGACACAGTTCCTGGTAAGTACACAAAGTTGATTTCACATGATAAACAGCTCAGGAGGAAGGAGAAAGACCCATGCAGAAGACAAGAGAAGCAATGCAATGACTCAATAAAATATTGCTTAACTATTTTTCAAAAAACCCCACAAACTATAGTAACCCCTCCAAAAAGAATTAGAGCAGGCATAATTTTTTATGAAACATTTGAACATGAAGAGGATAGCAGCTGATTGAAAAGGTTGTTGTAAAGTTGTTCCAAGCACTAAGAAGAAATATGAAAGAAATTAGAGAACAGGTGTTCCAGCATGGCTACAGGTAAGAAAATGTTCATAAAAACATGATTAAGAAAAAGAAAAACCAAAAACAAAAACCAAAAACCAACACAATATAATTATTTCAGAGGAAGAAGTCAGAATTTATTTACACATCAGCCATTGGCAACAAGATTAGAGATGAGCCTGGAACAGGAAAATTGTAACACAAAAAGAAACCCTTGTGTGCATCTGTAAAACACACATTTGCAGCGCATTCATTGATGAAAATGAGGTGTGATGCCGGCAGCACTGAGAAAAAAATATTTAATGCAATTACTTTTCAAGATTTGGATGTCTCCTAACTATGTTAAGACTTTTCTTTTGGCATGTAACTATTCGTAAATGTGTTTTACCCTGGAAGAGACATGTGCAAACCCCCAACACCGTGGATGTGCTTAAGGATCTGGATGTGTTCTGCCTCCTTTCCCTCCAGCTTGGTGTTTTCTGTCACACCCTGAACCCATCTCCTTCAACCCTTCTCCTCCAAGTGTAGCACCACTTCAAATGTAGCTCTCTGTAGCTCTCCATCAACTCTCCAATGCAACAATCTATGTTTCTAATGTTACCTGAGTGTACTCATAAACCCACATGAACCTTCTTCTGCATCATGCCTAGCACATATCCTGGACTGCCACAAACGGCAGCAGGAAATCATTTGCCCTGGTAGCATTGTTCTGTACGTGCACCATTTATTCTAATTTTAACATTCTTCTGCTACCTCATTTAGGGCTTCCTGTGCCGCACCTGCGTCATTCTCTGCCTGAACTGCGTGTGGAAGACTCTGTTAACATTCACTGCTAGAGAATCTTAAAAATATACTATAATTAAAGCTCACAGACCACACTTATGCTGAGAGAAAAAAAAGGAACAGAAGAAACCAATATAAATCCTGAGGGACTTCTAAAGATTAGTGGTGAAAAACAAATCCGTGCTGAAGAAAGGGCAGAGGCAAACACGAAAAGCAGAGTTCAGGGAAAACAAAAATATCAAAATGAGGTCATAATCGGAATGAGGTCATAATCCCACTTTGGGACACACAGATGCCTTTGCTTGACTGGCTTTGCAAAGAAGTAATGCAGGGATCAAGGACTGAACTGACACTACCCAAAACAATAAGCAGAATGCTTTTTGTAAGTGTACAATAACAAAATGCATGAACAAAAATTAGATCTTTAACACACTGACTTTCAACACGTTTTTACCCTTAAATTTCTAGTGAGGACCTATCAATAAACAGCCAAGAAAGAACTACACAAAAAAGTAGTGCCAAGATACTGTATGAATCTTAGAACAATGGACCAGATATGCAATTCCCTTTTAAAAAACCCACAAATTCTAGGCAAATTTTAAGAAAACAAGAGGCAAGCAAATATGGTATCTGTTAAAAATAAAAAAGTATATATATAGGTCAGTTACTGGCTATGACATCTTAATGCCTCAAGAAAAAAACATTTTATACAAATCCTATATTAAGCAACTCCAAGTTCTGAACATGAGTACACAAATGGCCACTGAAAACCATGGTTGGCTATTCTATCTATGTAACTATCTATCTATCTAGCACAAAATCTGGAAAATATAATGAAATCTTGCCAAAGAATAACCAAATCAAAAAGTTAGTGAAAAACACTGGAGAGTGAAACTGCTAAAATTGTTTTTCTTGTGGGCTTTTTACATAGCAATATAATGGAAGAAACGGTAGCAAAAAGTAACCTGAGGGAAACATATCCATTTTTTAAAAAAAATGGATCCAAGAACAACAAAAATGTAGTATTTAAGGCAGTGAGCTAATCTGATGCCTTGTATTCCACACAGTCATTTTGCAATCTGGATGACCTAAAGTAGATTCACAAAGGGAACTTTACAGAGAAATTATTTAATTTATTATTGCAGAAGATGCTGTTGGAAAACTGAACATGCTCTTAGGCACAGCACTTTTCCATTCCTAGAAGGCTATCTGAAAGGCAATTAAAAGAGAAAAAATACAGGTTGTATCCATCAGCATGTACCAAGGACTGATGTTGGGTGTGGTAGCACCTAAAATATCATTGCGAATGTGAAACGTGTTAGTGAAATCTACATGTTTATCCAGGAAAAAGATCATAATAATGGAATATAAAAGGTACTTGAGCAACTAGAAATATGAGCATTTGTGGATACGGAATTCCTATCTCAAATAACAAAAGGAAACACCCCTCCCTAGCCAAAATAATAGACCAGATAAAAATCAGAGGGAACACGACTTCGGGGCAGGTGATAGATAAAATAATATTAATAGAGGATCTTTCTGGGCCACAGGGAAGTCAAACACAACTCTGAGGTGGATGTACACTTGTGTGGGGTTTGGCTCACAAGCCACTTTCTGCCAGTGCTATTCCATGAGCATCTAAAGGAAAGCCAGTGTGCACAGCCAGATATCCTGGAATGAGAAATGGAAAACAATTGCTGGAAAAAACAAGCGCCGCCACGCTCATTTTAACGCGTTCTCAACTCCAAACCTGAGGGGCACCCACTGCGCCCTTTGCACCGAGGACGGCTGTGCCCTCGAACGGTGACCAGGTGGGGAGGGAGAAGCAGCGCTGTGACAGCCCCTTACCTGGCCGCAG
Source organism: Rhipidura dahli (assembly GCA_013399225.1). Taxonomy (NCBI): domain Eukaryota; kingdom Metazoa; phylum Chordata; class Aves; order Passeriformes; family Rhipiduridae; genus Rhipidura; species Rhipidura dahli. Next base: position 7,378 of record VXAC01001189.1, on the reverse strand, counting down.
CTCCCCCTGCGACTTGGGCAGGACGTGGGGATCCGAGCCGCGCTCCCGCCCCATCGCCTCAGGCGCCATCGCGGCCCCTCACGCTCCCCTCACGCTCCCCTCAGCCTCGCGCCCCTTCCCGCGCGCCCACCGCGCACGCGCACCGGCGGGGGGGCGTGGCCAAGGCTCCAATCGCTTCTCCCCCCTCTCCCTCCCTCCTTCCCTCCCCTGGGTCGGGAATATCCGGGATACCGCTCCAGGAAAGCTTCCCGGCTGCCGCCACACTGCGCAGGCGCGACGGTGCCGGGCCGGGGAGGGGAGCGCGAAGGAGGAGCGGGAAGAGGGGGAAGCAAAAGTTGCCGTGAGGGCGGGGCCGCGCCCGGAGTCGCCGCCGGGAGGGGGCGGGAGAGGAGCTGCGTGAGGAGCCGCCGGGTGAGCCGGGGGTCTGCGGGGACTGAACTGACGGTGGGATCGGGCTGAGCCGCGGGTCGGGCACGGGGTAAATTGCAGTGGGCAGAGGTCGGCTTGGGCCGGGCACCGTTGTGGCCGCGGTGCCGGCAGGGGAGGCGGCCGCGTTGCCGAGGTTGGGACGGAGCGCGTAGTGCCGGGGGGACGGTGCCGCCGCCTCCTCCGGATCGGGGTTAAACCCCTGCCGGGGCTGCGTGGGTGGGGGTCAGCGGCAGCTCCGGGGCTGCGGCCGGCGCTGCCCCCGCACGTTGTGTAAGCGGAGGGGCCGCGGCGCGGAGTTGGAGCGGAGACCCCGCAAGCGGCGGTGCGGGCTCGGTGCGAGCCGCGGTGCGCGGTTAATGTTCAACGCGGCCGTCACATGCCCACCAGCGAGTTCTCCAGGAGTGTTTCCAGAGGCTGTCTGGAACAGGAAATGCCAGTACAGGTAGTTTGTACAGGTTTGTTTGAAATTTAATCGGTTTGCAGCGTTTTGGAGGCAGAGTTGTTTGCTGTGTGTTCGTATAGATCGTGTTTCAGAGGCATGTGGGTAGGTGTATGCAAATGTATGCAAATCAGCTGCTTAGCACCTGGTCTAAGTTTACCTATATCCCTTACTTTGATTTTCAATGTAAATATTTTAAAAACAGCTTTTCAGAGGGACCATGACTTGTTCTCTCAACGTGCATTTTTTCCCTTCCCAGAATAAGTGTGAGTTTTACATATCTCTACTTAGTGCTTTATTTTGCACATGCAACCTCCCACCAGAAACACCCAACCACTTAAGTTTTCTTAACTTTGAAGCTACTAGGATTATTTTAAGAACAGCAACTTAATTGTGCGAACTGTATTGTGCCTGATTGATGCTGCAGTATCCCCTTCCACCCCAAGGCAATGGAAAATCCCTTGACTGACTTTATGATTACCTGCTCTTTTCTTATAGAATGAATGGGTGTTTTTTTGGTATCAAAATAGTGAGACCTCATGTTATAATCTGACTATAAATTATCCTTGTCAATTGGTATATAATCCCTTCTTGCCCTAACAAATTGTTGCAAAGTAAGAGGTATTTACTCTTTTTTTTTTTTTTTTAAGCATCAAATTACTTGTATAAAAAGTTATTATTCTTGACCAGTGGTATGTTGACAGTAAAAACACAAAAAATATGCACTTGGCTTTCATATCAAGCCTTATTAGTGCAGAATCTTTTTTGGCCATACAGTGTGCATGATGTGCTACTGACAAAATTATTTGGGTGTGCAACAGGGTATTGGCATTATCGTGTGTTTTGGTTACTCTGCTTTCCAAGGTATTCGTAGCAGCACTTTGTTGTTTTTCCTTGGTCAATGCCTCTTCATAGAGTAAAACAGTTTAGTCACGGAGGGCTGTAGTGATGGGAGCAAAACCCATTCACAGAATTCTTTAGAAACTTCATGATTTAAGCAGAAACAAGTTGGAGTTTGTTGGGGCCAGGTTAAATGATGATGGGTTGAGGCTGGATCAGGACTGTAGATGTGTAGACTGAGTGAAATGTTTGTAGGAAGGTTTGTACAGGGTTTGTTCATGAAGAAATATATGAAGTGTAATGATTCAGATGTTAAAACACTCTCTTTTTTTTTTTTTTTTTTGTCAAGCCTATAAAATATGCTTGGGTTTCAAGATGATGCTCACATTACCATTCCTTGTAACTCAGTTATGTCATTTTTTCCTGGTGACTTAAGAAATCAGAAAGCTTTTCAAGAAAGAACAGAGCTTGGTATTTTGCGCTTCTGTTAATGATCAAACACCTGCACAGATCAAACAACTGAAAGGCAGAGTTAATCTGAGATAAAAAGGCAAGTGTGAAAATTATTGCCATAAAGATACGTTCTATCTTTCTGAGGCTAAGAAAAGAGTACATTGTAGTTTTCGGATAAATCACGTATAAAGCTGTAGGAAGATGGAGAAACAAAAATCTCCACAGTGTCTGTGTGATGATTCACTGTAAATGCTGGCCCATGTCATGGGCAGGGAATTTGTGTTCTCCAAGATCTTTACTCAGAGTTCCCATTGTAGCTGTTTCTAAAGTTGGATTCTCATTGTAACAGATGAGGGAGGCTGAGCTGTGAACCTCTTGTTTTGGTTTTGATGCAAACAGGAAAGTTTTTATTGGAACAGCTTAAAGAAGAAATTGTGCACTTATACAAAAGCCATCTGGGATAGCATCTATGCTTCTGGTTCTCTGTCCTGGAAGGATACAGACAAGTGTGACGTGCAGGAGCAGTGGTTTGGCATAGGAGGCACAGCTAAACAGGCAAGGGTTTGAGAACAGACAATAGAATCTTGAAAATAGAAAAAGTCTGGGTTTAAAATCTTTGGGGATTGTTTAGAATAATTTTTAGAGGACATACAATCAAATACTCCTGGTGTCTTGGGGACTTGTTGAGTCAGTGACCAAAGGAGAAAGAATGTGTCAGACCATTACCAGCCAGTGGTCATATACTGGTATTGGCCTTTTCTTGTAGTGTTGCTCTTGTTTCATCTTAGGTGTGTTGCAAGTAAGTGCTATTAATGAAGTTTTTCTCCCTCTCTGATGTTTAAAATAGTGAGAATTTGCATTCCTGTAAACACACTTCTGTGACAACTTTTGAAGTGAATTGTATAATTTCCAAAGACAGAGACCGGTGGCTACTAAAAGCATTACACGTATCTTATGGTGCATGAAATTTGTTGACAGATATATTTAACAGGGGCTTAAAGGTGGAAGGAGACAGGATCTGTGCAGGGACCAAAAAGATTATGATTCAGCCTCATTGAGGTGGGTGTAAGAGATTATTCCTTTCATGTTTTGGTGGTCTTCTACATTTTTAAAGCAGCCTCACTGTTCGTTTATTTATTCTTTCAAATGTAGGGAAAAACCATTACAGCCTCCAGCGCTGTCACAATACAAATCAGATTTTTGTTCTGTTGACAAAAATTGGCAATTTTAAATGACAATCATTTTAGCTGAGGAAAACACTCACATTCTTGCAGTAGCAAGTTGTTGAATTTTTGATGAATTTCATTCTGTTAAGGAGGAGACAGTAACACCAGTCCTAATAATACTGGCTAATTGCAGAGATCTTTAGTGGTTTCCCATCATAGCTTTATTCCCTCCTAAGATATTTCAACACTCTTCCCTCACAATTTTTGTTGTCTTGTGTCTAAATTCCTGAGTTACATCAGTTTACGAATTTATTTTTCAGAGCTGTCAGACTGTTGGGTGGGGTTGCCAGGCTCAGCACAGAGGCATGAACTGCAAGCAGAAGCAAAAAGCTGTGGCTTAAAAGTAACCCCAGCACTGGGCATGAGAAAGGTTTGCCATTAGTAATTTGTGCAACACACTGTAAGCAGTTGCAAAGTGAAGCCAAGAAGATGTAAATAACTATTCTTCAGCCGAATTTCAGGGTTAGAAGCAGTCAACAACTTTTGAACTTATTGGCAGGTTTCCAGTCAATTTGACAGAAGGGATAGAAGCCTCAAAGATGATTATGTACTTAGAAAGTGCATGAAAAGAGGCAGCTGCCTGGAAGAGAGAGCTTGTAAGATGATGTGAAGAGCAAAGTTGGCTTATGCCCCAAATGGGGAGAAAACTGCAAGAACTCAGCCATGAGACACAAAATTATCAGAAGCCCAGGCATTGGTAGTTCCAGTGTTCACAGAGCCAACTGTTTATCTCATCAGTTTTATCTAAATGGATATCAAAGATGCTTAAACCCAAATGTGCTTGTAGGAAGTGATTGTTCAGGCAAAATATCAGCTGCACTGATTGCTAAGCTCCTTCAGTGACTCTGTTTCTTGCACAGAGGAGTCTGTGCCAGCCGCAGTTACGTGCTGGGGTGTACCAACCAAGCAGGTGATAACGTGTAGTTCTGCTGACAAGTGGATTTGTTGTTCTGGAAGCTGTAAAGGCAAGTGCCAGAAATTTTTGACAGGCATGTATTTTGTCCTGTAAGGCTGCACGACTAAGGGTAGCCAAGTGCCTGATGAGATCACTCGTGACTGAAGAACAGTGACTGAAATTGGGCAAGGTAGAAGGAGTTAGGCTGGTAAACAGACATAGGTTTGAGAGCTTATATCCCTTGTTTAGTGTCTTTGGTTGAGAACAGTTGTCCAAAATCAATTCCTGTAGTCTCAAGGGCAAGAGTATTCCTTTAACTCTCAGCTGCTAAAAATCTTCTGTAGCATGTCAGTAACCCTCTGTGAAATAACTCTTTTCCTGAAAGATTGCACTTATTTAAGACTCAGTATGGTTCAATCACAAAATGGTTTGGGTTGGAAGGGACCTTAAAGATCATCATATTCCGAACCCTGTGCCATGGGGAGGGACACCTTTTATTTGACCAGGTTGCTCAGAGTGCCATCCAGTCTGGCCTTGAACCCTTCCAGGGATGGGGCATCCACAACTGACTGATCCTCTATACTCTGTCACTCACACCTTTGTCAAGCCAAGAACTTAAACTGGTAAACCCTGCTGGTTAATAAATGCTTCAGTGCCCTTAGCAACACTGGTTTACCACAGACAAGGAAGAAGTCTTCAGGTCCTAATTATAATGCTATTGACTATTGAATTTAGATTATGGGAGTCTGGTCCAAGTCCAGTCACCTAAAAGTTCAACCAAACTCATGGGAGGTGAAGCAGCCAAAACGGATCAGCAGCATCACTTCCCTGGTTTATGGAACCATCTGTGATGGGAGTAGACTTGTCAGCAGAGGAATAATACTCTTGTTTTGATTTTTTTCAAATCAAGCTATTTGTAAAATGTAAATTTAAAAACAAGATGCTACTATAGACTTTCTCACCTTAGAGAGAGGCTGTGATGACAAATTAATCCCATTGCTTATGGCACCATTGGAAGGCTCATCTACAGAGCCCCTTTTACTAATGAATGAGAAGCCATGCACCTTAGTATTTGATGCAGTGGAGAAAAAAGGTGCAGTGAAACTTCTACATATGAAAACTGTGCAATGAATGTGTTCTGCAATTTATTAGAATAAGATTGTGTGATAGATGGAATTATTTGTACTCACAATTTTGTGGATGTGAAATTGAACAGGAAGCATTTTAATGCAATGGGACAGTAGCACAGAGCTAATCCAGAAACATTTTTAAATTAAATTCTTGCAGGGAATCATTTTAAGTTTTCCGAGACCCAGCCCAACAGCTAAATGCTTGGTGCATGGAGTGTTAGTTCTAGGGCATCCCTGAAATGCAAGAGAAAATTACTTCCTGTAAGTTCTTAGTAAATGAATGCTCTTTGTCATTATCTTAAATGGTTCCGGATGAACTCTTGTTTCCAAAACAACGTGTGCTTTTCTAATAAGATCTGAAACTGATACACATTTCCAGCTACAGTTTCTTTTCATTTCCTCTTTCTGGGTTTACTGAAGTGAACATAAGAAAACAAAATTGTTACATGATGTTCTGTCAAGGTCAGTTTCCAGTTAGATTTCAGACTCCTTGCTCAGTGCTGCCACAAATCACACTATCTCCAGTATTATTAAATCAAATTACTTACGGGTGAGATACAGTAACATCAGTAAACAAACAGAACTCATCTGATTATTTGTGGGGCAAAAGAGAGGTTTGGTTAGGTTCCAGTTATTGATTTTATTTTTAAACACAAGCAAGTACCAGTATTTCTCTTAAATGAAGGGGACTGGTTTTAGGGGTGCAAGACTTCTGTGGGTATTTTTGAAAGCCACATAGCCCAGCTGTACAGTGTTAGAGAGCTGTAGAATGGTTTTCTGTGGATGTGGTATTTCTTGTTCTGAGCTGAGTAAAGTTCTCTTCCAGTTTATACAATATTCCAACTACACCATTAATTTTTTTGTTTTTTAATGCTCCTCATCAGTCTTGGAAAGTTTACACAGTAGAAAAAATTGTAGTGAGAAGCTGCAGGTTTTGAAGTATATTGATATGTCTTTAGTGTCTCACATGCTTGTGAAATCTAAGATGAATATCTCAGTTGAAATGTGAGGCCCAAATTTCAGCCTTTTTTCCCCTTCTTTCTTTCCCACATATGCAACCCTAATTACTTGGGTTTATTTAAATTCATTCTGTTCTGTGCCATTCCTTCACATGTTTGTGTGGGTGATGTGGTAATGCCAAACTGACAGAATAATCCATTGTTGTGAGAGGATCACTGCTTGGGCTTTACATGTGGTTGTGAGGATGTTCTGGAAATGGAATCATTTAACCTTAAATGTGCTCCTTCAAGAATTGGAGAAATAACCCTTATTGTTGGAATTTGAAAATCTTGGAACTGGTTATTAGGGCAGCGACCAGAATGTTCTTGCTTTGCTGTTAGCACTGTTTTTCTGGTTGCTTTGAGAATGCAGCCAGATTAATGACATATTTATGTAGTGTTTAGTAGGTAGTACAAACTTCTGAAAGCTGAGTACTAGCTGACAATCCATCTATAAAATTGAAATCAAAACCAGCTTAGGTTTTCGAGGGTTGAATAAAAATATTTATTTCTTGGTAATGTTTTTATTAGACTTGAGGATTCAAAGATTGAATAACTCATGTATTATATTGTCTTTTTATATGCTGTTGCAGCATGTAAAAGAGATAGAGAGAACCCTTACAGCAATTTTATTTTGGTTTTTAGAGATGTATAAAAACTTAGAAGGTAATGAATTATGATAGATAAAATAATTTTCCTATCTTAAGAAAAATTTTATATGGTGATTTTTTTCTTCTCATCTTTCCTGGCTATTTCATCTGCCTTTAGATTTAGAGGCTGTTTTAGCCATGATGTCTTTTTTAATTTAGGTCTTTAACATTTTTGATTTTTTTTTAATACTTTCTGTTTTTTCTTATTTCAGGTTCACTGGAAAGAGAATGAAATAAACATGGAGTCTTCCAAACTGGAATATATTTCATGGGTTACAGTTAGAAGTAAAAAGAAGATGGAACAAAATGAGAGAACAG
>VXAC01001188.1:1660-29763 GCA_013399225.1 Rhipidura dahli | reverse complement strand
TTTTTTTTTTTTTTTTTTTTTTTAAATTATCCCGGCCCTTAATGACATTCAGGGATGGCTCCAAGGACATCCAAGCACAAAGAGGACGGGAAAGCCCCGGTGGGATCCCAAATTCCACTCCCCCGCCCTGCCAAGCTTTTCCCCCCGGGATAACGCTGGAAGAGCCGGCCCTGCCTTCCCCGCCCGCAGCATCCAGCGCATTTCTGGATGATCCCGAGGGAAAAAAAAAACAGGACAACTCGGGGCTGGGATGGGACTAATTATTAGTGGGGCTAAAAGGAGCTGGAACACCCAAGTAGGGCTTATCCCGTCTCCCGGGAAACTGATGGAGCCTCCTTTTCCAAGCTGTAATTCCGCTCAGGCTCAAGGCAGTTCCCACTATTTCTCCCAGAAATTGCCCTAATCCTGGATTTTTTTGGGGGGGAAAATCCGCTTCGGTTAATCCCAAAAACCCACAAAAACCAGGTAGGGAAAAGGCTGGAAAAATGAAGGAGGGGGAAAAAAAAATGTTGGAAGTTTATTCCAGGGAATAGGACAGGAAATATTAAAGGGTGATGGGGAATCTGCCGGCTCTGGATTCCTGGGAATGTTAAAGCCGGGTTTGCGGAGCCGCGGGATGCGAGAAGAACAAATGGAACTGGCAGGATTTTTTTCCCTTTTTTTTTTCCTTTTTTTTTTCCTTTTTGCGGTTGGAAGGGGAGCGGCCAAATTATAGATTAAACTGATTGCCACGGCATNTTTTCCTTTTTTTTTTTCCTTTTTTTGGTGCTGTTTCCATGTTGATCCCGCTGGGGCCGAGGAAAGGTGGGAAGGGTGGATTTGGGAGTGGTTGGGTTTCTTGGAATAAAAGAAAATAAATAAAAGGGAATAAAACAAAGCAAAGCAAAACAAAATAAAATAAACCAAAATAATAACAGCAAAAAGGAAATGGGAAAAAGAAAAAGAAGAGAAAAAATAAGAGGGAAAGAAAAAGAAAAGGAAAGAAGAAAAAGGAAAAGAAAAATAGGGAAAAGGGAAATAAGGAAAAGGAAAATGAAAAGGAAAAGGACAATAAAGGGGGAAGGGGGAAAAAAGAGAAAAAAGGAAAAGAAAAATTCGAAAATTCAAAAAGAAGGAAGATCAAAGGAAGCAAAAAATCAAACATGGGGAAAATGGGGAAAAAAGTGGAAAAAATATTCCTGAAACCAGGTTTTTCCCCTCTAAATATTCTGGCAGGAGCCCTCTCGTTCTGGGGTGTCCAGAGGCTGTGGAACACTGGGAATGTCCCAGGATGGGCTCCAGATGGCGGGGACAGGGGGACTGTGCCCCCGGCAGGGATGGATCCCAGCGGGACAGAGCCCAGCGGGAAGAGGGAATGGAAGAACGGGAAAAGCTGCCCCGAGCACGGGATGGGAAATTTTTGGGAAAAGATGGATGGAGAGATGTGGGGAGGGATGCAGGTATGGATGGAAGGAGGGAGGGATGGTGGGATGGAGGCTCCCCCCTGGCTGTTCTGTTTGCAGGAACAGCTGGGAGTGGAATTCCAGGGAAAAGAAAGGAAAAAAAATCGGGGGGAAAAAAGGAAAGGAAAAAGGAGAAGTGCTTAAAACCTGGGATTGAAGCGGAGGCGGCTGCGGGGGGAGTGGGGCAGGGACGGCTCCAGCTGTATTTTCCCATTTCCTTCCCATTCCCTTCCCATTCCCTTCCCTTTCCCCATTCCCTTCCCTTTCCCCATTCCCTTCCCTTTCCCCATTCCCTCCCCATTCCCTTCCCTTTCCCCATTCCCTTACCTTTCCCCTTCCCTTTCCCCTTCCCTTTCCCCTTTCCTTTCCCCTTTTCCCCCTTCCCCTCCTTTTTCCCCCTTTTCCCCTTTAATTTCTTCCCCCTTTCCCTCCTTTTCCCACTCCGTTCCAGCAGCTGCCCCTCCTCACATCCCACCTCATTCCCTCTCCACCCTCTCTGCTTCCCCCGGACCACAGAGCCCCTTTTCCAAGGAAAATGTGGGAAAGGCAGGGATCATCCAGGATGAGGCTGTGCTTTGGGAATTCCCAACACTCCCTCACTCATTCCTGCATCCGGATCCCGAGGAAGGCCGGACAAGGAGCTCTCCCTTGGGAAGGAGCCCTTTTCCACAGGGTTTTCCTCCCACCAGCATTACAAGGAATTCTCCTTATCCCTGTTGGAAAACAGCTGGAGTGGAAATGTGGGGATCTGATTCCCGCCCCCCTTCCCAAGGCAGTGCTGCTGGGGGATTTGGGAGCCCTTGGAATGCTCTGCTTATCCCTGCTCCCTACTCCTGTTCTCCTTTCCCTCTCCTTTATTTATTCAGCTAATGGACACAGAGTCGGTGGCAGCGGGAGTTGGGATAAATCGGGATTCATCCATGTCCTCATCCCTATTAAAGGCCAAGATTCCCATCTCTGATTGCCTCTTTGTGTCTGTCCTCGGCAGCGATACCTGGGTCACGCTCCAGTAATTCCCGGCAGGAATGGGGACATGGCCTGGATATGGATACCGGATGGGATATGGATCCTGCCAGCCTTTGTGGAAACAGCGGGAAAAATAACAGCACGTCGGGAATGCTGAGCTTCCCAGAAATCTGAGGGATGCACGGCGGGGGGTTTCCCAAGGGTGAGTGCAGGGAAGGCTTTGGAGAGGAGGAAAAATTTCGGCAGGAAAAATCCCATAAAAGTGGGTGGGGATTAAACCCCTTCCAAAGCTTTCCTGAATTGTCCCACCTTGGAGCTCTGGGATCCATGGTGGGAGGAAAACAGGCAAGGTATGAAAGTTTGGATGCACAGATCCATTTTGGAAGAACTCCTGGGAATGGTGGGGGGAACAAATCCAGCAGCCCTGGGCGGGAAAAGGAGACAGAAGGTGGGAATTGCTTCCAAAGGGGCTTTTCCAGGAGTTTCTGCCCCCCTGGCTCCAATTGGAGCCATCATTTCCAAACCCATAAAAGCCCTGCAGATGTCGAGCCGACAGCAGAGTTGGTTTTTTGGGAGCATCCAGAGGAAATCTCCAAAGTCCGGGAAGTCACCGGCTCATCCCTGCTTTTCCCTTTGTTTCCTCTTCTTCCCCCCACCCTCCTCTCCCATAAATTCCTGGTGTGGATTTTTAGGGGCAGAAGGAAAACCACTGGAAAGGGCCTTTTCCATAGGGAAAGGCAAAAATCCGCTGCCTGACCGGCGAGTGTCATTCCCATGTGGAAAGATTGTCCAAGGAATAAATCCAGCGGGAAGCAGGTGCTGCTTTTCCCGTCAGGAAGACATGAGGGAAAAGGAGGAGAAGGCGGAGGAGGAGGAGAAGGAATTCATCACTTGGGATGATGGGAGCTGCTGAAACGGGATTGGGAATAAAAACCCCGGAATGGGGTGGATCTCCTGAAGTGCCTCTTAACCTTTTCCCTATCCTGTTCCTGATGGGAAAATAAATCCCACCAGGAGTTCTCCTCACAAGGGGAGAAAAGAGAAAGGAGCTTTATCCATCTCTCCGAGGTGTTGGGATTCATGGAAAAGGAGGAAGGGGTGGGAGAAGGGAGAACTGGGAAGAACAGGGAGCTCGCTCCAGGCTCCAGATTTTCCCATGAATAGGGCAGGAATTTCAGCTGGTTTAAAGGCAGGAATATTCTTCATCCAGGTGAAACTGGGGAGGTTTGGGATTGGGGGAAGAGCCACCTGGGTGTGCAAGAGGATGATCCCATGGGATCCTATCCACGTTTGCAGGAATGGGCAAGGGAGCTGGAACAAGGCAAGGATTGAGAATCAGAAGGGTTCAGATGCAGAAGGGTTTGGGATGCACCAGGGTTTGGGATGCTCCAGGGTTTGGAATGGGGAAGGATTTAGGGTGTATCATCAGGGTTTAGGGCGTGGCAGGGTTTGGGATGCAGCAGATTCGGGAATGGGGTAGGATTTGGGATACACTGAGGTTTGGGATATGGCAGCCATGGGGCTGGGGCAGGATTTGGAATATTGTAGGTTTGGGATTCAGCAAGATTTGGGATGCAGAAAGCTGTGAGATTCCAAACACCCTGGAATTTGAGGTCTCCCTATAGGATGCAGGCCCTGTCCCCCTTCTCCCTCTGCTCCATCCTGTCCCAGGCTTGGCTCCCGGATCCAGAGGGGCCACGGAGCCGTATCCATGCTCCAGCCGGGAGCCCAGGCAGATCCGGCATATTTTTCCCGGTTACTCATTAACGGCCGTTCCTTTGACAGGATCAATATTCCAAGCAAACACTTGAGCGGCCCCACTCCGCTTCCCTCTCCTTCCCTCGGCAAAATGATTTATTCCCGAAAATGCAGCTGCCTGGAAAAGCGGCTCCGGGGAAAGGGGAGGGGGGTTCAGCGGTGGGATATGCAAAGCACATTTATTCTGGCTTTTATCTCTCCCATTCCATGTTGATCCCATCCATACAGATGGATTTGGGGCAGGTACATAATGAAAAGTCAAGTGGGAAATTTACACAAAGGCGCTCCCGGCTCCCGCTTTTCCAGCGGCGTCGGAATTGCTTTATTCCTTCATTCCTCAAAGCGGGATGGCCGCGTTTTCAAGGATTCTGTGTTTAACACAAATCCGTTGAGCTCCCCGCCTGGAATTTTTATTTTTCCCGGCGTTAATTTCCCCATTAATTACCGAGGATGTTTGGGTTAAACGTCATCCCGCTTCTTCTCCCGCTGATCCATCTCCGTCTCCTTCCCGGCGTCCCCAAAGTCCTACCGCCAAAACCTCAGGAGCCGTTCCCTAATTCCCTGTAAGCGGCTTTTCCTTGGACCGGGCCCTTAATGGAGGGCATGGGATGGGAGAGCACAGCTTGGAACAAAAAAAAAAAATTCCGGAAAAAACCAGGAGAACCGTTATTAATAAACATCTCCCGGCCATTTGGAGGCTGCTCCAGCTTAAAGCAATTAATTCAGGATCCGGACAGAAACTCTCCAGCTCTTTGACAGCTTGGAGCTGGAATAAAAATGCCAGTTCTCCAGGGAAAAGCCGGGATAGTTGGCTCTTTTCCGGACTGTTTGCTCACAGGCCCAGGGAGCAATCTTCCCGCGGAATGAAATGCAAGGACACAAACAACGTTCCGGGGAGAGAATGGGAGATGGGAATGAACAGTTTGGACTATTTGCTCAGCAGAAGGGCGGCCACAATGCCGGGCCCGTGGATTTTCCATGGATCACCCGGCTCCCCAATCCCTTTTGTTGTGGAGCCCCGGCCTCCAGCCAGATAAGGGCACAGCTGCAGCCCTTCCCTGATTCCCTTATCCCACCGATCCAGGAAAAGCTGCCGCTGCCGGCATTCCCCAGCCAAGATCCAGGCTCCAGGCCATGGCTTTTCCATGGATCCCCAACCCCTTTTGTTGTGGAGCCCTGTCCTCCAGCCAGGTAAGAGCACAGCCCTTCCCTGATTCTATGGATCCAGCTGCCTCCACTGCCATTCCCGAGCCAAGCTCCAGGCTCTGGGATGAGGCTCTGTGTGCCCCTGGATGGTTCATCCCAACACCCCTCTGTTGGCATGCTTGGGAATGGCCAGGAAATCCTTTTGGGGCAAAGAAAAACTCTTGGATAAAGGGAAAAAAACCCTCTCGAATAAGGGGAAAACACTCTTGGACAAAGGGAAAGGGAAACCTCACGGGTAAGGGGAAAACCCCCTTGGATAACAGAAAACCTCTTGGGGCAAGGAAACCCTTTTGGGCAAGGAAACCTGTCCTCATTCCAAGCAAGCGGCAGGAATGCCACATTCCAAGGGATATTTCCAGCTGCCCCAAAAATAGGAGAAATCACTGGATTTTTGGGGGTTTTCTTCTCACTTTTCCCACTTTTTCCTGCAGGGTGGTCTGACTGGAAGGCAGGAGGCTCCCGTTGCTCCTGTGCTGCCCAGAGCTCATCCCACATATCCCTGAAACTCTGGAGCATTCCTGGATATTCCCCTCTCCGACACTGCATCCCCAGGATGGCCCATCCCAAAATCCCTCAGAGAAAGGGTTTTATGCCTTTCCCATGTTTGGGGTCCTTAATTCCATGAATTCCCATGGAATACCCCAAGCTGCAAGGGATGAGGATCACCAAGCCTATCCCAACTCCCATTTTGAAGGCAGATCCAGCTGGAATTCCTTTTCTGGGCTCCAGCAGCTCCAACCTCATCCCGAAAACAGGATGGGTTAATTAATGAGACGTTAAAGAGGCGGAATGACACTTCCCAGAGCTCATTCCCGAGCCACTCCGGCGGAGACAAAGAGAAGGTGCCGGCGGTGCCGGGTAATTTGCGCGGCGTTCCCAGGGAATAAATTTAGGGAAGCAAATATCGTTATGCGGGATTTAAATTAAAGTTGACACGAATGTAAATATGGCCGAGCAACTCCGTGTTTAAAAACTGGGATGAGGCTCCCGCTTTTTAATCAGCTCCTCTTAACTCTGCTGGCATTTCAAATCCAGCGGTTAAATTGGATACAAAGCCAGGAGAAGGAGCTGCCGCAGGGAGCGGCTCCTTCCAGAGGGATGCACGGGCTCGAGGGCTGGGATAAAGCAGGGAGAGGTGGCCAGGAAGCACCTGGAGGTGACCCAGCATTCCCATGTCCCGCTGGAGAGTCCCAGCTGGCTGTTCCAGCTCCCGAAAGCACTTGGATCCTCTGGAATCCATTGGGCTTTGGTGCTTCCCGCCTGTGTCCAGTTCATCCCAACATCCAAAGCCCAGAGGCAGAGCCAACATTCCTGGTCCTGGGAGGGTTCTGCCCGACCGCCCACCAAGCCACTTCCAGCCTAAATCATGGAACGAGCTGGGTTGGAAACAACCCTAAAACTCCTCTCATTCCAAATCCCATTAAGGGTAAATTATGGAATTGGGGCTTTGGGGAAAAAAATCAAGGAATAAAAGGATCCAAGCAGAGAAGAGCCACCTGGAGCATGATCCCACATTCCCATGTCCCATGGTGATTCCCAACTGGCCTATCCCACTGCTCTGAATCCATCAGCACTTGGATCTCCTGGAATCCATTGCTTCCCACCTGTGTCCAGCTCATCCCAAACCCCAGAGCACCTGGAACTAGAGCCAACATTCCTGGTCCTGGGGAGTTCCACCTAACTTCCCACCACAGCTACTTCCAGCCTGAATCATGGAATGATTTGTGTTGGGAGCTACCCTAAAGCCTCTCTCTCCTCTCATTCCAATCCCTATCCAAGATAAGTTGTGGAACTGGGGGGGAAAACTCAAGGAATGAAAGCAGCAAAGCAGAGAGGAAGGAGCATTCCCGCCTCAGCTACTTCAAAGCTGGCTGATGCCGAGCTCTGGAATAACAATGGGAGCTCTGTAACCTGGCAGGACCTGGAGTCATTCCTGTTCCAGGAACAATGGATTTGGCACTGGAATTCTGCTGCCTTCCTTTCCAAGGGAATAAAGTGCCCCTGGCAGCGGTGCCAGCACTGGTTCTCTGCCACGAGATAAGGCTTTGGAATGAGGGATCATTCCAGCACCATCCCAGAGTTTTCCAGGTCCAGCTGGGTGGGATCGGAGCCCCTTGGACTCCCCCTTGCGCTTCCAACATCCGTGGGTTTTTTGGGAGTCAAATCCCACCTGAGGGGGGATAAAAACCAGTCCAAACCCATGTTTTGTCTGTGCTGAGAATGGTGGGCTCTGATCGCAAAATAATTTTGGGAATGCTGGGAATACTAACAAAAAAAGCAACAATGTCAGCAATAATTTTAATAAAAACCTATAAAAATCTAATAAATCTTGGAATTTTTGGGTAGTCTGCATGGAATTCCTGGTATCCCAAGTTTCCTGGACAATGGGAACTCCCTGGATCCAGCCTGAGGGATGCAGAGGGAATTCCCATGGGGATCACATATGTCCCCCGTGCATTCCTGGGAAATGCCATGTGATGGGATTGGTGTTATCCCAGGAAGGCCCCACCTGGAAAAGATGATTCCCTCAAGGCCGCTCCTGGCCCCATACCAAGCTTCCAGAAATCCTCCAGCTGCCCTGGCAGAGGATTTCATATTCCCAATCCCAAATTATGACTCGGGAGGACAAAGGGAGTCATAAATCCCTTTATTACCCCGCTGGATATCCCAGGGATTTTAGGAGCTTCCAACTGGGGGGAAAACACGGGGAAAACTCCCTCAAAAATGCAGGGAAAAGGCTGGGGGAGATGTGATCCCACTTTTCTGGGAAGGAAGGGGTGTCCCAGGAGCGAGTTTTTCCTGGGAGCCAACCCCCAGCACCGGGGGGCTNCCCGGGGGGGCTGGGCCCCCACCCCCCCCCCCCCCCTTCCCGAGGAGTTAAGGAGCTTCCAGACACCCATTGTCTTGAAAAATCTGATGGAAAGCAGAGGGCTCCAAGGGCTGGGAGGGGAGGGGCCGCCCCGGCCGCCTGGAAATGGGGATGGATGGGGCTCTTGGATAGGTGAGACCTTTGGAGTGTGATAATGGATGGGGGGAACAGCCGAGTGGCCCTGACATCCCATTCTTTAGTGGCTCGTCTCCGCCGGGAGACGCCGGCAAGGGATTTGATGGAGGAGCAGAGAAGGGATTTGATGGAGAGCAGGGAAGAGGATGGAGAGGCAGAGAAGCTGATGGGATCTATCCTGATTTTCTCCTCAGGCACAGCTTCCGCCTGGTGTGCAAACAGGGAAGAGGCTGCCTGGGGATGTTGTTGGAGGAGCCTATTTTAATCCCACAGTTTTCCCGGTTTTTAGGGAGAATTGATCCCACAGGCTGGATGGATCCCATGGCCAGCACCTGGGGAGGGTGAAAATTCCCTGATTTAGAGGCTGGAGCAAATTCCAGACTGCCCAGGTGGGCACTCCTTGGACCCTGTGGGAAATGTTTAGAAGGTGGAAGCCCATGTGGATACACCGCTGTGCTCCCAAATTCCTTCTGCTGGGAACACTGGGAGCCCCTGGCCTGGCAGATCCTGCTGGGTGGGGTGGGTTTGGACACCTTGAGACAGCCAGGAAAGTTTTCCGCTTCCTGGAGTGCCTCTGGAATCCCGAAATCACCCCCATGTGAGCTGGAGATAAGGAAGAGGGTGGAAGGTGGCTGGAATTGGTCAGATCCACCACCCCAAATCCCGGCTGCTGTTCCCGGTGACCTGGGAATGGCTCCAGCCAGGTATGCTGGCAATGTTTAACAACCCATCCGTCTTTCCCTGCTCCCACTCCCAGATCCCTTTGTTTGAGCCACGGGGCCCTCCAGCCTTGCCGTTGTCCCGCTTATCTCTGGGATTAATCTCCCAGGAATCCCGGTATTAATGTTAAACCTGGTTTTACCATTCCCAGACGCATCCCACCACCCCAACCCCAAAATCCCAACTCCCTCCCGCTCATCTTCCCAATTTTTTGTCTCAGGGTGTTCTCCCACATCCCATCAGTTTTGCTGGGATGCTGCATGCCCAGCACCATCTCCCCAGCACAATGTGGGAGCAGGAGCAGCATGGAATATTCCCAGTGGGAATGGGAAGGGTGAAGGGGCCGAGGACAGCATGGCTGGGACACAGGGAGGGAGCCGGGAGCAGGTGGATCTCGGGAAGGGAGGTTGGGCTCAGAATTCCTGGCGGAGAGTTGTGCATACAGCCCTTATCTCATCCGGCCATGTTTGCCCAGCGGGAGCAGGGAGACGGCTGATCCTGCAGGAAGGGAGTATAGCTGGAGTCCCCAGCTCCCGACTTTCCACCATAGAAAGCTGTTCCGTTGGATTTTATACAAAATCTTGGAGTCTCCTGGATGGACCTGCTCTCCGTGAATCCAACAACACCCATTGGTCACATGCATAATCCAACCACATCCATGCCTTGGTCACATCCATGCCTTGGTCAATCCATACTTCCCACCACATCCAAACCTTGGTCCCAAGCTTCACCTCCAGGTGACACCAGCTCCATATCCTCCGAGCCTCTGGAATATCCCCTCTGGAAGGGACCTGCCATGAAAATGTTGGTGCTACACATCAGGAGGATCCATGACTTTCCTGGGATTGAGCCCAGCCTGTCCTTTTGGGACCGGGTGGGTTGACGGTGAGGGGACACACGGAGGGTGGGAATGAGCTCTGGAGCTGTGGGATGCAGGGACAACCAGAGTTGCCAGGATGAGAGCAGGAAGGAGCTTTATTTGGGAAAAATCAGGATCTCTGCTCCCTCCTGGTTGTACGGAGAGCCTTGGGAATGTCCAGTTCGTGATTAATAATGGAAAACAACCCCAGAGCTCCTTCCGAGCTCCCTTCAATGGGACAAAGGTGTTTTTTTCATCCCATTAATGGAATGGAGATGCCTGGAATGTGCAGGATGGGATGTGCAGCTGCATCCCAACCATACCAGCCCTCCGGAGCATCCCTTGGAATTCCATATTACCCCACTGGAGACTCATTATCCCATTAATGTCAGAGTGGCTCCGGGTCACCAGGAATGTCACTGGGAAGGGGCTGATCCATGCCATGGAGCCGAGGGGCTGATCCTGAGGGGGCTTCCGAGGACATTCCCGGCAGGGTGGATGTGATCCAAGGGGCAAACTGAAGATCCTCACCCCCCTTCACTGGAATAACTGTCCTGGAATAACCCCGTATTCCAGCAAATACCTGTCTGATTCCAGCTCCAGGAAGGAGCCTTTGCAGCCCTCCCAGACGGAGCTGTTAAGGGAGTGACCCAGCTTTTCCATGGAAACCCATTTTCCATGCCCGCAGCCCGCTCCCCGGAGCATTCCCTTCCGTGGTCATCCATCCAGAGAGTCCTGACTATCCCATCGGCGCAGAGCATGGAAAGAACCCCTTGGAAAAAGCAGGATTTCCACCCCACAGCTGGAAAAGCGGCCCCTTCCCTTTCCCTGCCTAATTCCGGGCGGAAACCCAGCCTAGGCTGGCAAGGGACAGAGGCTTCCCTGTTTGGATTCGGGATGGGGATTTCTGCGGCTGAAAGTGGCTTTGTGATTTTTCCAGGAGCGCTTCCTCCCTGGCTCCGGCGTGGGATGCACACGGCAAGCGGGCTGCGGCGGGGAAGGAGCAGGGAAAATATTTAAACAAGGATTCGGGAAGGGGCTTGGATCGCTCGCTCCCAGAGTTTCCGAGGCTGGTGTTAAAATGTGCTTTTCCCTCGGAGCCTCCGGAGTTTTTTGAGGAGTAAGGATTGGAGTTCTGCGGCTGGAAAAGGCCGTAATTAATCACTTGTGTTCCCAGTGTGGATGTGTTTCCAGCAGGTCCTGTTTATTTATCCCATTTATCCCATTTATCTTCTCCCCGCTGGATCAAAGAGCCTTTTAGCACCCTGGAGTTTTCCCCCTGGGAAGCTGATCCCACATTTATTTATCCATGATCCTGGGCAGCCCCTGCTTCCAGGTTCCATGTGTGAAATTCGTGGATATCCCCCAGGGCAGAGGCACATCCAGCTCCCAGCTAAAGCCTCTGGAAAGCAAGGAAAACCTTCCCTCTGGGAATTCTAACTGGGAAGCTGCATCCCTCACCTGGAAGGACGGTGCAGCCAGGTGGGAATTGGGATATTCCCTCGGGAAACAAGTGATAGGATAAGAGGGAATGGCCTCAGGGGAGGTTCAGCTGGATGTCAGGAATTTATTTGTGGAAAAGTTTGGAGTGGGACACTGGAGGAGTAGCCACTCCTGAAAGTGTCCAAGGAACAGCTGGAATTGTCACTCAGTGCTCAGATAAAGTGGGAAAGGGACAAAGGTTGGATTTTATGATCTCCGAGGTCTTTTCGAGCTGGAAGATTCCCATAATTCCATGATTCCATAAGGACTGAGCAAAGCAAGGGCTTCACACCTCATCCCGTTGGAGGCTGTGGGGAGAAATCCAAAGGAACCTTCCCACCTCCACAGCACTGGGATTTGGCAGAAAGGAGGGAAAACCCTGCTTCCCACCTTCCTGGTGGCCAATCCCAGAGATCCCCACCCTCCAAAGGGGTCCAGCCTCCTTTCCCAGCCGGAATCCCCAGGGAGCTGGGATCTACCCGAGGTGGGAGGGAGTAGCAGATCCAGAATCTGGGCTCTGCTTCCCAAATCCTGGCTCCCCAGTCCATGTCTTTCCCTGGCTGCTTTTCTGAGGTTTCCAGGGGTCCATAATCCCGAGGGTTTGGAGCTGGAGGAGCAGGACCTGAGGCTTCCGGAGCGTTCCAGCCGTGATGTGAGCACGGAGGCATTTCCAAGGCCTGGAGAGCCCTTGGAAGGCTGGCCTGGGGGTGGATCCATGTTCTTCAAGGGCTGGAATCCCGGCTCTCCGGCTCTGGAGTGGTTGAAGTGGAATTCTTGGTCGGAGTTGCAAAAGAGCGGAGCCTCCCTGGGTGTTCCAACAGGCGATGGGATCAAAGCTCTGCCTGGCCTTGGAGCTTCAAAGTTTCCCTGGATTTTTGGAGTTCTGCCTCGGGATTGCTCCCAGTTCAGGGCCTGATCCCTGAATTCCAGGGGTATTCCAGCCCAAGGTTCCCGGGGGGGATGCCGCAGCTCCAGGGATTGTTGGAGCCTGTCCAGGCACATCCCAGTAGAGCAGGGAGCTGCTGGGGGAGAATTCCAGGTTTCCCGGCTCCTTAGGTGACCTTGGGAGCTTTATCTCCTGTGAGTCACCCGGAGCAAATCCCAGACACTGAAGGGAGTTTCCTCTCGGATCTGAAAAATTGGGAGCTGGCCCCACATTCCCTTGTGGCTTTGGGGTGTGCCAGGATCAGGAGGAATCCGAAGGTGGAATTCCCTGGGCAAAAGTGGCCTCAAAACTCCTCCCAGAGGAATCCCTGGATAACTTTCCAAGAGTTCCCCCTCAGGCATTCCAGAGGGAGCGGTGTCAATCCATGGAGCAACAGAGTTTTCCCATCCACCTTCCAGAGGCAGCAACAGGGAATTCAACAAAAATGGAGGAATTGTTTAATTCCTCCTTAAATTTGGCATTTGAGGCGCTTTCCACCTGCACTGGGAGTTGGGATGGAAGTTCTCCAGCTGGGAATGTGGGGGGATTCTGCTGGATTTCCATGGCTAGGTGGAATAAAAAGGGGGAACAGAGCACTGGGAAACCCTGGGAACCTCTTGCATCATCAGGAAGGCATTGGAAGCACTCCAGCCAGGAATATGGGATGATCCAGCCGGATTTCTATCCCTGGATCCCACAAATGTGGGAGCAGAGCCTTGGGAAGCCCCTGGCACAGCTCCCCCTCCATCCCTGTCCCAGCAGCTCCGTGGAGAAGCTGTCAGGATTTGATGGAGTCAAGGAAAAGTTCAGGATCCTTGGAGTTTGACTATGCCTCGGAGCTCTGGGAGCACAAATCACATTCCCAGCAGTTTTATGGGATGCCTCCTGGCCTTTGCGGCTCCAAAATTATTTTATTCGAGAATTCCAAGGAAGTGGAGCCACTGCGGAGTTTTCCTTCCCTGTGACCTCCTTCCCACAGCCCCTGGAAAAGCAGGACCTTCCTTTTGGGGGAATTCTGCTCCAGGCTGGTGGAAAACTGATTTTATTGGGGAATTCCAAGGAAATGAAGCTGTTTTGGAGCATTCCCTCCCTATGCCCCCGGAACAATGCCCAGGCTCTGGGCAAACAATGTGGGAAAAGGGGAGGTGGAAAGCTGGGAAGGGATGGTGAAGCAGGAGGGGAGCGGGAGCAGACACATTCCTGTCCCGTCACCCCCCAGTTCCTAGGAATACAAAAACTTGGGGTGGAAGAGGGGGAGGATATACCAAAGGATTTTTATCCCAAAAAAGAATGATGTCGGGGCAGAGAGCTGGATGTGCCAGCTGGGAAAAACTCATGGATGAGCACAGGGGTGCATGGATCCCCCCTGGGAAGCGAATCCCAAGGGAAAGGCCAGCTCCAGGCAGGCTCCTCAGTACCTGGCTCCGGGCGCCGCTGGAAAATCTGGGATATCAAAGGCCTGGCAGCCTCGGGAACGGGACAAAGGCCGGCGCATTAATGATTAACTCCGCTAAAAGCTGCGGCTTTTTCATTCCCAAGGCGCCGGGAAGCTCCGGGCCCATGTGACAATCCCGGGCATTTTGTGGCAGATTGGGAAAAGCTCGTGAGCAAACACAGGTGCTCCGGAGTCAGGGACAACCACAAACAGCCGCAGCTATTCCGGCCCAAATTAACTCCTGTGTTTGCCTCCCGGTTTTCCTGCCGGGAGATTTTCCCCGGGTTTTTTGGGGCTTTTTTTCCTTTTTCTTTTTTTTTTTTTTTTTCTTTTGAGGCTCTCAGTGTTCGGGGAGAGGGAAGAAAAGGGTTGGAAAAAAGGGAAAACTGCCCCCAAAGGCTCCTCACGTGGAAAAAAGCTGAGGGAAGATGTTAAATGGGGAAATGCAACACGCTCCTGGGTTTTTTAGGGAATTACTGGGAGATCCCAAGTGAACGCCCGCGGAGTGTTGTGGGATAAGCCTGGAGCAGTGGGAGGAGAGGGAAAAACTGGAATTTGGGGATGTGGCCCCCCCACCCCGGAATCCGGGTGTGACCTCGCCGTGGCTCAGCCCGAAGGTCCCTCTAGTGGCTTTCTTTGCTTCCATGAGGAATTGCCGGGATTTTATTCCCTGTTCCAAGCTTTATCCCGGCTCCCCACCATGGTGGCGAGTCGCCATGAAGCCCTGGTGAGCAAACAGCAGAAAATCGGGATCAAGACCCAAAAGAAGGGAACTTTGGGATGGGAGAAACCGTGCAAAAATCCCGGGGACAGCCTTGGGAATGAGGAGCAGCGCTGGGATGGGGAATGGGAATGCTGCCTCTTCTCCCGGCTGGAAGGAGGAGGGAAGCATCTCGCTTTTCCAAAGGAGGGATTTGCTGCCTTGGGCTGGAATAACTCAGTGGATGCCGCAGGAAGGGCTCAGCTCCGGCAGTTTTATCCCTGTGGAGAAAACGTGGATTTGCATCCCCAAAAATTGGGATAACTCCTCCAAAGGGAGGAGGAGTATTCCCATCAGCACCATCCAAGGGGGTTTTTTTGGGATGGGGCTGAGTCTTCGGTGCAAACAGGGTGGGGTTTTGGGATAAGAAATGGAGGCATGGGATACAGGGAGGCATGGGATACAGGGAGGCATGGGATCCACTGCCAGGGATAGATGAGATAGCAGGAAGGAATTCCTCCCTGTGAGGGGGAAGCCCTGGAACAGTTTTCCCAGGAAAGCTGTGGCAGCCCCATCCTTGGAAATGCTCAGATCCACATCGGACAGGGCTTGGAGCAACCTGGGATAGAGGAAGGTGAATGATCCATAAACTCCCTTCCATCCCAATCCATGCTGGAATTCCGTGATCCATTGCCTCGGTGACTGAAGCAAAGAGTGGATTTCAGGAAAAATCACTCCAATCCAGCATCCGGAAAATCCAGGGAAAACAACCAACCTGCCCTGGTGGGTGGAGCAAGAGGAGAGTCGAGACGGAGAGCAGAATTCCACCAGGAGAATTGGGAAGCAGCATCCAGGTTTATCCCAAGGACAACGGCTGCAAATGGGGACATTAAAAGGGGCCATTAAATTCCATGTGTTCTGTGGGATTATCCTGGAAGCGCTCCCGATTTCTTTTGCCAAATTGAGCTCCGGCCAATTCCTCTCCCAGGCGATGATGGATAAATATCATTAAATTGGGAAAGATGGAAGCGAGCGATGCCCTTGGATCGGCAGGAACAAATGCCCGGGAAGGGAAGGACAAAACTGGGAAATTTGGATGCAAATCATCCAAATGATGCGGATTGAACACCAGGGAAAATGGGATGGAGGCTGGGAAAAGTGGCAAAACTCTCAGGACGTCTCTGGAACTTTGTTTTCCAGTGAAAAAAAAAAAAAAGGGGGGGGGGAAATTACAGGAATGGGTTGGGAAAACTTTTTGGGGGGTTTCTTGAAGAGGGAAATATTCCTCAATTTGAGAATGCTGATTCTAATGGACCTCGGTATTTTAGGGACTGCAGGTTTTTGGGATTGAGGCCAGAATTCCTGGGAATGAATTTAAGTCTCACAACAAGGGGGAAAATCCCAAGCACTTCCACTAATCCCGTGTGGATTCCCATCTTGGAATATCCCCCTGTTTCTGTGTTTGGGAAAGCCAGATCCCTGGATTCATCCAGAATATGTGGGATTTAACCCTTCCTTTGCCTCCTCTCCAAATAAAGGATTTTAACATCCGATTTTTTCCCTAGTTAAGAATTTTTTCCCATACAAATTCCCAGAATTTTTTGGCTGGGAAGAGACCTTAAGGATGATCCCGTTCCCACTCCCTGCCATGGATAGGGAGAATTTCCACCATTCCCAAGCCCCTTCCAACCTGGATTCACCCCTTGGCTGAATTTGTCACATTGATCTGCTGCTTTCGGTTTCCAGGGAGAGAGAAGATGGAAAACTGGGATCTGGGATGCGCTGGGCCATTCTAGGACGGGGACATCCCTTGGAATTGGGAGCGGTGGAGCAGATCCAGCTTTTCCTGCCTGGAAATATCCCCTCTCCTTTCCCAAATTCCTGGTGATTCCAGACCCTCCAAGAGGGTTTTTCTCGGACACCAAGGCAGCTTCATCCCAACACCCACAGGGAAATCCCAGGGGTTTTGTGGGTTTGATCCCATTTCTCCTGTGGGATAGGGATGAGTCCTGGCAAAGCTGGGTTCCCAATCCCAGTGGGAAAAGCAGAGGGTTCCAGCCGTATCCAGGTGTGGTTTTTCCCCCCACCAAAAAAAAAAAAAAAAACCAAACCAGGAAGAAGGGACAAAAAAGGAAGCGATCCCGTTGGAATCGGGATGAAGATTTATTAGGGAGAAAGCAAATGAAGGGATGGAAGGAATTCCTTTATTCCGCAGATCCCAACTGGGTGTGTGATCAGTGACCTGGAATACGCTCAAATCCAGGATAAATTAAAGCTGCATGGAATTCCCACCCCACACCCCTCCCTCTCCTGCCTTTTGGGCAGCAGAGGGAGCAGCCAGTTCCTGGCTTTCTCCGCTTCCTGCTTTTCTGGGAAGTCAACAGCTTTGGAAAGGCTTGGAATTGAGGAATATGCGCTGGTTTAACTGAGGTCACCGGGGGAAAAACGGGATTCAGAGCGGGATTTGGGAAAGTTGCTGTGCCAGGCTCATCCTGAGGTTGATCCTTTGCCTTTTTCCAAGGCCTTTCCAGGTGGGAGAGCAAAAGATATCCCAAATACCTCCCAAAGCCCACAGAGGGATCTCAAACCCTCTGGTGGTCCCCCATTCCTGATGGATTTGCACCTTGGAAAGCCCCAGATCCTGCTGGCTGCACCTCTGGAATGGCTCTGGAAAGGCTGGGAATTCTTATCAGCTCCAGGTTTTCTCCTCCTGGGGGTCCATCCATCCCCGGCTGCCTTTTCCCTTTATCTCCAAATTCCCTTTGTCCACCTGGATTTGCCCCTGGATTGTCCATTGTATTCCAAGGAATACAAGGAAAGGTCCTTTTAGATAAAAACAGGGAATTAGCACCTCGGGATTTATTGTGGGAGGTGGAATTCCTGCTAGGAAGAAAAGCTGGAGGTGATTTCCAAGGAAATTTGCATTTGGAGGCGCCAACATTTGGGCAGCAAATTTTCTTGGAATTGGGAGTTTGGATGTGGAAAAGCTGAGGTGTTTTAACAGGAGAAAAGTTGGAAAAACCTCCCCTGAAATGTAAAAATCCCAGATTTTCTCGGATTCCCGGCAAGGTGGGAAGAGGGAATACTCAGTTTTCCTTTTCCCTTCCAGGATTATCCGCAGCAGAGGGAAGCGATTCCTGCAAATCTCCAGGAAGGGCCATGGATCTTCGTTCCCAGGCTCATTTCCATGAAATAAATGTCACCATAAAAAACCGGGATCTCGGGAGAAGGCGGAAAACATATGGAGCTGTGCCAAGAGGGATCATTAATGTCCCACTTCCCAGCTGGAGTCCATAAAGGCTCCATTTCCCGGGATAATCGAGCTCCAAGGGAAGGCTCCATGGGGGAGCCATAAAGCCTTGGAATTGCACATGGACACTGTGGAAAGCCGGCAGTGGGGCAGGGCTCTGCTCATCCTGGGAATGCTTCCCAGAAAACCCGGGAGCAGCCGGCATTGGGAGACATGGAAAGGGCTCCGTGAGGGAGCAGGGACCTTTTCCCGGTTATCCTGGGAGTGCTGGGATGGGTGGCATGGAGAGGAGGGGCAGGAATTCCATTGGGAAACATCTCCTGATGCAGTTTTTAATTCCACCTCTCCCTTCCCAAATTGCCGGTGACTCCAGAGGATTTTCCTTGGGATCCTCCCATGGTGGGCAGCGAGGCAGCTGGATCCTGGTTCCAGCTGCATCCAGGGGGAAATTCCAGGGGTTTTGTGGGTTTGGTCCCATTTTTTCTGTGGACCAAGGTGACTCCTGGCAAAGCAGAAGGTTTGGGATGTATCCAGGGGTATTTTTCCTTAAAAAAAAGGACAGGAAGCGGGAAAAAGAAGGAAGTCTAGCCTGTGAGGTGGGATGCACGTGGCGTATCACCCTCATCCAACTTCCCAGCCCTTCCTATTCCCCACTTCTGCCGCCTCCTATTCCCACATCCAGCCCCTCACATTCCCACTTCCACCCCCCCATATTCCCACGCCCATCCCCTCATACTCCCACTTCCCACCCCTCTCCCGGCCGCTCCCAACCTTCCATCCCGGGGTTTTCCATGCCGCCTGTTCCCTTTTTCCCGCCTTGTTTGCTTTTCCCACCGCCGGCCCCTGTCCCTTCCCACCCCGGCATTTATTGGATTTCTCCTTCTTTTCTTCTTTCTCCCTTTCCATCGCCCTTTTCCAAGCAGGAAAAAAACTGCCGGGGCCTGGATGAACTTTTGACCCTCCTGGGTTTGGATTTTGGAAGGAATTTCAGCCGGGGATGTGTCCCTGCTCCAACACCTGGATCCCAAATTTCCTCCTCCCAGGTTATTTGGGCTCCAAGTCACCTCCCAGTGGGAAGAGAGAGAGGAATTTGTGCGGAGATTCCTAGGAATTATGAAGTTCTGGGAGTCTGGAAGTGAAGGAAAAGCAAAATGGAGCAGGTGGGGCTGTTTGGGAATATTTGGAACGCTCCTGGTTTTTTGATTTATTTCAAAACATCATTCCCAATATCCCAGTTTTTCCAGATCCCACGACGTTTCACCCTGGGAATATTTTAAAAAATCCCAAACCCACAAAAATTAATTTCAAAATTCCGCCCAAATTAACTCCAAATTAACCACAGAATCCCCCATTTTAAGTTTTCCCAGGAAAAAATATCCCAGCGTTCCCAAATCCTTCCTGGTACTGGATTTGACTCCAAAAATGAGGAGGGGCCTGGATTTTAAAGGCACCCGGAGTTTTTGTGGGATCTGGGAATTCTCCCTGGATCCTGGCCAGCTCAGCGTGGAAATATCCCTGAAAATTGCTTCCTGCAAATCCCCCGGAATTCCATCCCCAAGTATTTAGACTGAGCTGGAAATATCCAAGCAGAGCCCTGGTTTTTTGGGATGGGTTTTGGGAAACAAAGAACATTTCAGGGTCATTCCCAAGGATTTTTTGAGGGAGATTTTGGGAAGAGGAATTGCCAGGTGGTTGTTTCTCTTGGAAAAATTTGGGAGGTGGCTCCATGGGATTTTCTGGTCCTCCCCCATGCCAGAAAAAGGGGGAAATGGGGGGAAAGGTAGAGATATTATCTTTTTTCCTGGAATAGGAACAAATCCAGGAATTTTTGGGACACGGTGCTTTTCCCCTGGATTTTCCCAGTCCCGGCTCGCACCTGCTGCCATTCCCACCTTCCCAAGGGTGTTTTCCCACTAAACAAACAGCTGCATTTAACCCCAGAGTGGGTTTTTTGGGACATCGAACCCTCTGGTTATTCCCGCCCTGCCACCATTCCCGCTCCACCCAAGCCCTTCAGGGACGCCTCGGAAAAAGGGGAATGAAATTCCATCCATTGAGCCAATCCCGTTCCTCCCGACACCCTCTGGATCCTCATCCCGCCCCGCAAAGGACTTTCTATCCACAGCAACCGGGAAGCAGGAATGCTGTCCATGGTTTATGGCGGCTCCCGGGATAGGGAGCAGCTGCCCCCGGCCGGCTTGATTGGAAAGGAGGGAATGAGCCATAAATTAGGGAAAGTGGGAAGGAAAAAACCGGGACCCTCCAGGACTCTCGTGGCTGTAGGGTCAGAATCAAAGGAAGCCTTGATTTGATCCCATAATTTCCGCTGGCTCCCGGTTTTTTATGGGAGCAAGGACAAGGCCGGGCGAACTCCAGCGGCCATAATTCCTGGAGAAATACTGTACTTACACTAGGAAAAAGCTGGATAAGCTCCCGAGGTGCTCCAGGTCCTCCTGCTGTTGGAAAACGCGGATTTGGGAGTTTGGGGCTATCGGGTGCCTGTGGTTTTGTGGGAACAGGGAATTAAGGTGTGTTTTCCATTGTTTCCAAAGTCATGATCCCAGGGATGCCAGGGAGATGCTCCTGGCTCTTGGGATGTTCCTACAGGGAATAAGCGCCCAGAGCTGGGAAGGAAAAGCCTCAGGAGCATGGGGGTGGAAAATCCCAACAATCTCGGATTCCTGAAGGCAACAGTGGCCACACTTCTCCCAAGGAACTCCAAACAAAATTCCAGTGGATACACATTAAAGGGAGGATGGTGCTGATGGAAATTCCCAGGATTTGTGGTGCTGGTGGACATTCCCTTTGCTGGGAATGCTGTTTTAGGGATAAATCTCCTTCTCCCACCTCGATCCAGGTGTCTACGGGGAGTTATCCCAGAATCCCACATCATCCCCCAATCCAGCATTTACAGGATACCTCAGCTTGGGATGTGGTTTTCCATGGTTTTCCATGGTTAAAGGGTTGGATTCTCCCACATCCAGAGGGAGATCCAACCCCTCCTTCCTCTCATCTCCCTCAAGCACCAGGAGCTCATTCCTTAAAGGAGATGATCCCGGGAAATCTCCCTTTATATTGGATAACCAGCCTGGCATTTCGGGAATGGGAAGAACACTGCTGCTGTGGAAACGCCAGGAAAACATCAGGAAAAGCCCCATCCCTAAGGAACATCCTAATTGTCCTTGCTCCCAGGCAGTCGATAGCATCCAGCAGCTGATCCCGAGTTTCTGGGAGCGCTTGGAATGCGCTGTTTTCCCCGGGATCAAGGAATTAAGGTTGGGGTTATTTGTATTGATTCCGGAGCCTCTGGCTCTGTCAGTCACGCTCGGATTTGTGGAGCACAAATTCCTCCTTTAAATGTCACTGCTCCTCATTCCCACTTCCATCAATAATTCCGGAGCCGGGAGTTGTTTATTAACCTCCGGCGTTCCCTTCCCACCTCGCTCCTCCTTCCCACACGGGAAAAAAGGGGGAACCGGAGATCATTCCAGGGGGGAAAATCCTCCGGTCAATTTTTTTGGGGCCCTCTAGCGGTTCATGGGAATTTGGGATGGAATTCTGGGATGCAATTTCCTCCTGGTAATGTTTGGATAATGGGATTTGGGGATTTTGGGATGTGGTTTCCTCTCAGCAATGTTTGGTTAATGGGAATTTGGGATGGAATTTTGGGCTGCGGTTTCCTTCCAGTGATATTTGGATAACGGGATTGCAGAGGAAAATTGCAGCCTAGGCAGCTTCACCAGGAGCCTGACCTGCCCGGGGATTCCCTGGAAAAGTGGGAGCAGCGGGGCTGCTACGTCATGCCGGGGCTGCCTCCCAAGATTTGGGATAAGGGCAGTATTTATGGAAGTTCTTTGGGATCCCTGGGCAAACAGCAAACATTCCCGGAGTCCCGGGCGGGTGCTTCCTTAAGCTCCAGCTCTGTTTGGCCACGGGCCGTTTGTAAACTTGCTGATGATATCAGGGAGCCATTTCCCAAACAAAGTCCCGCTCCCGCCACCTCGAAATTCGGGAATATTGACACTGTGCCGGCCGCACGCTCCACAAACATTCCCACCAAGGCCGCGGCCAAATCCAGCGGCGTTGTTTGGAAAACCTTTCCCACTCATCAGCCTCCCCTCGCACGCTGGCACTGCTCAATTACCATCGCTTCCAGAGCCTTAGGAAAACACCCCGTGTCCATGTAAATAGAGAGATCCGAAAACTCCCCGGAATGTTGGCTTTTCCAGACTGGAGGTGATGTTTTCCTTCGCTCCAATTTGTTCGGGAAACTAATCAGGCCGGGATAAAGCCGTCGGCAAATATGGCCGAGATTGACAGGCACATGTCAGAGTTTACACAGCCCGGCCGAGTGCACAGATCCTGCGGGATCGTGCGCCGGGAATGCTGGGCCGAGCACCGGGAGCCTCCAGAGCAGCTCACGCGGCCTGGAATGCGGAGGCTTCCCAGGGACTGGGGGGAAAGCTGGTCATGAGGATGCTCTGCTGCATCCCAGATTTTACTGAGGGATCGGGGGACTGGGATGTGCCAGCCCTGGAATGCTCCTGCACTTGGATGCTCCAGCCCAGGGATGCTCCTGGATTTGGATGCTTCATCCGTGGGATGCTCCTGCACTTGGATGCTCCAGCCCTGGGATGCTCCTGGATTTGGATGCTCCAGCCCTGGAATGCTCCTGCACTTGGATGCTCCAGCCCTGGGATGCTCACAACAGCCTGGAATGCGGAGGCTTCCCAGGAAAGGGGGAAAAGCAGAGTTATTCCAGTGCAAACAGCAGGGATTGTCTTGGGATCGGGATGTTCGGCTGCATCCGGGATTCCACTGAGGGACCAGGGACTGCGATGCTCCTGGACTGGGATGCTCCAGCCCTGGGATATGCCAGGCCTGGGATGCTCCTGGACTTGGATGCTCCAGCCCAGGGATGCTCCCCACAGCCTGGAACGCAGAGGCTTCCTCAGGGAGTGGGGTGAAAGAGGAATTACTCCAGTTATCCCAGTCCTGGCTGGGTCCAGATGGAATGGGAATGCCCTGCTGCATCCCTGGCTCTCCTGAGGTATCAGGGACCTGGCACTGGAATGCTCCCACTGGGAAACTCAAACCCTGGGAAGCTCTAGCCCCCACCTGAACTTCCCTTCCCCATCCCAGTTAGCGGAGATTCCTTTTCCAGGAGGGCAGTGAAGCTCTTTTCTCCCAGGATTTTTCCCAGTGGGAGCAGGCATGGAGCTGCTCCAGGAATGCCTCCAGGTAAAGTGCACGGCAAGAAAACTCAGGAAAAGCTTCCAGGCAAATCTTAGGAAAAGGTTTTGCCATGAAACGCATTGTCCCGCTGGAGTGAGGTCCAAAGGCCGGATTCCCTTTGGATTTCCATTGCTCAATCCCACTTTTGTTGACTCCTGCTCCGCAGTTGGAGCCGGCCCTGCTGGCACCTGGATCCCAAAATCTCGACTCTAGGAGGAGCAAAAAAATCCCTGACGTTTCACTCCATCATATCCCGAAAGAAAGGATTTAATGGACTTCCAAACCTTCCCCTAATGGAGTGCAACACCCCGGAGCCTGGATACTCCTGGATATTTGCCTGGAGCACATGGAGAGGGAGCCAACTTGGAATGTGTGCTGGGGGCAGCTGGAAAGAGCCCCGGGCTGGGCGCCCGTGGCTCAAATCCTCATTTTTCAGCCTTTCAGGATCTTGGGATTGGAGCTGCTACTGTGATGCCCATTCCATCCCTTGGGATATGGGATTTGTTGTTGCTGTGGGAATTCCCAATGGCAAAGTGAGGATTTCTTGGAGCAGAGGGTGGGAATGCCACTCCCAGCTCAGGGATGTGGAGCTCCTCTCCGGCGCTTTTCCCAGGTGGTTTTTTTTTTTGGGATACCACTGCTCCAGGGTGTTGAGCTGGAAGTTTGGGATCCTCACTTCTCCTAAAAGCCATGGAAGCGTTTTCCCATCTGGCTTTGCCTCTGGATTTCTGAACTAAAATCCTCTGGGATAGACACAGAGAGATAAAGAGATATTAACGGAAAATTCCTGCCTTTCCCTAACCCACTGCTCCCACTGGCTGCTCCAACCTTTCCAAAGGGGAAAAGCAGCCTCTCGAAGGACTTTTAAGGGAATGAATGGGAAAATCCAGGGATTGCAGGTCCATATGTGCCAGTGGTTATGGAGACTCGTTTGGAACCGCATCGGCAATCAGGGTGGTACTTCTGGGAATGGCGGGGGGTCCAGCGGGAATGGGGGAGTCCTGGAAGGGATAGAGGGATCCTGGTGGCAATGGTCCCAGTGGGAATAGAGGAATCCTGGCAGAGCCATTTGGATGCCAGAGGGGTGACAGAGATCCCTGCCGGTGCTGGAGGCTGCAGCCAAGGGCACCTTGTCCAAGGGGAAAAGCAGCCTCTGGATAAATCCAGCGGCTCCGGCCTTTCAGGAGCCGCGTTTGGGATCACGGCGCCATCAATCACTGCCGGCTGCTCCCGGCTTCGTCCCGGCCCCGCTCCCGCCGGGATTCAATCAGTCACGGTCAGGGGGTGCCATTCTCGTCCCGCCATTCCCGATTGTTCCCAAAGCAAACAGCGCCGGGATGGGCTCTGTGATCCTGCCGTGCCCTCGGCCGGGACACAAAGGGAAGCGCTCCCCGCCCGCCCTTTGGAGCCTGTTTGCCGACTCCGGGGGGCAAAAATCCCGGGATTTTTCACCCCCGCGCAGCTCCCGCCAGTTTTCGCTCGAAACCATCCATCCCTCTGGAATGCGGCAAACCCTCGTCCGCACGGAACGCGCTAATGACGGACAGCGCGGCAATTAGCCGGGAATGACCGCGCCGCCGCCACCGCGGGGCCATTTACATCCCGGGAAAAACTGTCCCTGCCGGCTGGAACGGCCTCGAGAGCCATCTGGCCACCGGGCGAGCCGCGGCGGAGAGGGCTGGGGAGCGATTTCCTGCCGGGAAGCTTTCCCGGGAATGCCGCTGGGCTCGCTAATTGCCTGGCACTTGCCCGTCTGTGCCCCCCGCGCCGCTGTCACCTCGCAGCGCCACCCAGGAGCTCCCGAGGGGTTGTAACCCCGGAGGAGCCGCAGCTCCGGCCCCTCGCTATCCCCAGGGATCCCGCGGGGCGGGAAACGCGGAATTAACGGAGCTGTAGCTGTGCAGAGCTTGGGCTGACCTGCGAGCTAATGCCCGGTCTAAAGCAGTCGGGATTAAAGTCTTCCCCGAGGTTTTGGGCTCGCAGGAATCTTTCCCCCTCCTCGGTTTTCCAGTCCTCGGGCTTGGCTTGCTGGAAGGGTAAATGGATTTCCAGGCTTGGGAGACATGGCACTTCCCACGCGACGGGAATTTTGGTTGGCCTGAGGTGTTTAATCAAATTCCAAGCTCCTGCTTTATCATGGGATGGTTGGGCTCGGGAGATCACATCGGATCTCCACCCCCTGCCAGAAATCCAGGTTGCTCCAAGCCCCGGCCAGACTGGAGCAATTCCAGGGATGGGGCAGCCACAGCTTCTCTGGGAAAACTCTGCCGGGGCTTCCCCACCCTCCCCGGGAAGGATTCCTTCCCGATATCCCATCTGATTTTCCCTTTTCTCTGTTTGAACCACTCCTCCTTATCCTATCATTCCAGTTCCTGATGGAGGATCCCTCTCCCATCCTGGAGATCCCGGAAACTGTGGTGTGAGGGGAGGAAAAGGCCCTGGGGCAGTATGAGGATGGGGAGGAGCTGCCTCCCGTGTGGAGGTTGTGATGAACCTGGAATCCCAGGATTTTATAAGCTGGAAAAAAACCCTCTGGGGCCGTTGGATCCAGCCCTGCCAACCCCAGAATTCCTGAAGGAAAACCACCACCTGACAGGGCAACAAAAGGAAGAGCGGGAGCCATCCCCACCATCCCATTGATATTCCTGCCTTGCCCCGCTCCCCTCCCAAACCCAAAAAAAAAAAAAGAGGGAGCAGCAGCGGCGGCGGCGGCGGTCCCGAAATGCCAGATGCTTCCCGGGTGTCACTCAGGGATGTCCTTTTCCATAGCGGGATTCTCCCGGCCCCTTGACAGCTTGATTTAGGGCCGCCCTCGCCTGGGGGGTTGACATGACAACTGCGGGATGTGTCGTAAATATCCCAGGAGAGGCCTGGAATTGTGGGGTGGGATTGTGCGGGGGGCATTGTCCGGCATGCGGCTGAGCCGGCGGCGGCGGTTTTGTTTGGGAAAGAAAGCGGGAAGAGTGAAAGGGAAGGGGAATAATAATGGGGAAAAAAAGAGGGAGCTCCATTGGGAGTCGATTTGGGCTTTGGTTGTGGGGCTTGTTGGACCACACGGCATCTCCCGGTGATCCCGAATCCCATTGATGGCAATTAGGCTGGAGAGGGACTTTTGACAAGGGCAGGGAGTGACGGGATAAGCGGGAATGGCTTCCCGCTGCCGCAGGGATGTTGGGAAGGGATCCTTCCCCGGGAGGATGGAGGGGGGGCATGTGGGGGGGGAATCATTGAGTTCTCCCAGAAAAGCTGTGGCTGCCACATCCCTGGAAGTTTTAAATCCAGGCTTGGAGCAAGCTGGGATAGCGGGGGGTTCATCCCTGGGAACGAAATTTGGATGAGCTCAATTCCAAGCCAAGCCATTCCAGGATTTTTTAAACCCCGATTTTCCAAAGAGAGGGTGTTAGAGCAGGGAATTGTACGGGAACAGCAGAATCCCAGGGGCTCTCCTGGTCTCCCCCACTCCAGAGTAAAACACAGCAATCCACGCTCGGAAAACACCTCAGCCCTGACGCAATTCCGAGGCCTTTTTCCAGCTGGAACTTAGAAAGCAGCACACACAGGTTGAGGTTGGTTTCAAATTGAAATGAGACATTCCTGAAACAAAGGAAAACTTTCCTCTCCTCTCCCTCTTTTATTCCCGCTTTTATACCCAGCAAGACAAATGACAGGGAAAAGCTCCTTCCCACTTTTTTNAACAGGGAAAACTTCTTTCCTCTTTTTTTTTTTTTTTTTTTTTTTTTTTTTTTTTTACTCTTTTGTAATTTGGGGGGGGAAAAAAGAGCCCGACTTGAAAGGAAGATGAGCCCGAGCAGCGAGGGAACAAAACCCGGCAGCGGCTCCGTGGCCGGGGGATTTCCAAATCCTGGAATGTGCCAGGGTTGCGAGGGAACAACCTCTGTCATTCCCAAAGCTTCCCGAGGTGGAGGAGCTGTGGAAAAAGGGATGGGGGGGTGGTTTGTAAGAGGGAATGATGGTGGGTAAATATGGAATATTACAGGCAAAAAGGAGCTCCAGGGTCATTCTCAGGAAGGCTGATCTCAGGAGATGAGAGCTCGGGTAGGACCTGGAGCAACCTGGGATAGTGGGAAGTGCCCCTGGATGTGGTGGGGAAAAACTGGGCGAGATTTGGAGTCACCTCAGCACTGGGCTGGGTGTTGGATCCAGGAGAAATCCCACTGGGAACCTTTGGTGTTATCCAGGGCACAGCCACGACCTGGAATGGGGTCAGGAACCACAAATGCAGCCCCCAGTCCTTCCATCTCTTCCCGGATCTGGGGAGCAAAGTCCGGACGAGTTGTGGTTGCCTGTCTGGGGTGTGCTTGGTGTTTGTCCTAGTGGAAAAGTGGGATAACCAGGAGGTTTCCAGGAGAAGAAGGAACACCGGGGTCCATGGATATGGCATTTCCATCCTCCCATCAATAGTAGTCTGGGCTGGGATGTACTTTGTGGAGGAAGCCACGGGGAGAGGGGAATCCCTTCCCAAAAATCTGATGGGACCCACCACCTGTCTGAGGGGATGAATCTCATCCCACGGGAGGAGGGGATGGGATTGTAGGGAATGCCCGGGGCCATCCTCATCATCCCCACCTCTATCACAGTCCCTGATGCCAGGAATCCACTCACCACGGGAATGCCAGGGTGGCTGGGATGGCTCTGGGATTGGGAATCTCAGCCCTGCTCCAGCCCCTCCTGGGAGATCCAGGCAGTGCTCCAAGAGCACTTCGGGAATTTCAGAACCCCCAGGGTAAATAAAGGACCTTTTTTTGGGGGGGGGGAAGGATCCAGACTCACCAAACCAGTCCGGGAGTTTTTTCCCTCTGAGGTTTGACTCCAGGGACTTGATCCCTGGGTGGGGAATGAAGGATGAGGCAGGAGAGGAAAAAAAGAGGAATGAGGCAGGATGGGAAAAGGTGACTTTAATTGTCACCTGTGGGTCACACTCCGGAGGGGGCTGCTTTTCCCTGGAAAAACACCTCCTTTTCCTCTCTGGTCCAATTCAGAAACCCCAAATTCAGCCTCAGTTTGGGTTTTGGCTCTCTGGCTCCCAAATTATCCCCCAAAAGCAGCTCCAACCCCAAAAATCCGGCTGCAACAACACCGGGAAGCTCCAAGTTGAACCCA
>VXAC01001185.1:219182-234103 GCA_013399225.1 Rhipidura dahli | reverse complement strand
GGAAGTACACTTAGGGGGTCCCATTGCTTTTGCTGATTTTTTATTTGTTTACTCCCTTTTTCCTTTCCATTCTTTCTTTTCTTCTAATTTTGATTCATTTTTAATTGCTAATATTTTCTCACTCTCAATTTTCTCCTGATCATACTTGGAATAGGTAACCTGGGGAGGTGGTGGAGTGACCATCCCTGGAGGGATTCAAGAGGCATCTGGCTCTGGCTCTGGGTGATATTGTTTAGTGGTCCAGGGGTTAGAGGGGCAGTGCTGGGCAGATGGGTGGACTGGATGATCTTGAAAGCATCTACCTTGATGGTTCTGTGATTAATACTACATGACTTGTGCAGTTTTCCTCAAGGTAGGAAAGTTGGGTTTGGCTTTTGTTCCTCACCCTCTAATCCAAAGAATCTGTTCTCTCTGGAAATACCTACTTTATGTTCTGGCATCAGATGGCTGTTCTGTCTCTATCATAACTCTCCTCTCTTTGTTCTCTCTCTTTCAGCATTGAAATATAAAAATTGTCCTACTATCACATTCTGCAGTGAGAAACTGCAGAGGGTTCTTTTACAACAGCTTATTCTAGGAGAAAGTTAAGCATAAATGAGGTAAATATATCTGAGAACAATTCATTGGTAACGAAATGTGCCTTGCCCTACTAAAGAAGAATTAAGAAGGTGGAAGAGGGGGTGCTGCGTCGACAAAAGGCGGGTGACTCTCAGCCACACCCAGTAGATAACCCTAGTTGGGTGACTCCAAAGCCGGGGGTGGACGCAGCCTCAAGGGTTCAGACCAGACAGCCGCCGCAAGATGGTAGGATAGTAGTAATTGGTCCAGTGTCCTCTGAACGGATCTCGCAATGAGGCCTCGCTCAGATAGTCCACTTCTAGCCCTGTCGAGGAGCACCCCTGCTAGGTGCTGTCACCACCTGTGGTGCCAACAGCGAGCCTCAGGGTCTGCTGGCTGGGTACCGATATAATGAGTGGCTCTCTGAAGAACTGAAGCGCACGAAAAGAAAGAGGGAGACGACTGAGGGTAGTACACAGGGATTTATTCGGGGAAAGGTCTAGGGAGATCTCCAAGCTCCCAAAAGGGGGGAACAACCTTTATACCCCCCCTCAAATGGGGAGGGCACAGCAAGAACAATCAATGAATATTGACATTACATTAACATCAACCAACAGTAATATAGCAACTGGGAGGGGTAATCCTGTCCATCAAATCAGGACCAATCACTCGACGCCCAGCGGGGAATCTTCTAGAAGCTCGCCTTGACGGGGACTTCAGATCCTCCCCATTGGGTGTGGATTTTCCTTTCTAGTCATCCTGGCACCGCCCCGGATAAAACCATTCCTCCCGGGGGTCATGTCAGACTAAAATTTTTGGAAACAGGGAAGAAGCCTCTTATATTTCATCCTCGGGAAGACCCCCTGACTGTGATTCTTCCAGCCACCTCAAGGCCAGAGCTGGGGCAGCTACTGGAGTCAATTTCTGTCCGATAGGGGCAGCCGGGGTCCCCACAAGGGGGAAAGAGAAGGAAAAGGAAAAAGAATAGAGGAAGGAGAGACAGAGAAGAAGTGGGCATTACCACCAGAACTTTGGACTACGCATCCAAGCAGCCAGGGCTGTGTGCACGCTGCCTGCTGGGGAAGCCTGTGCCGCTGTTGGAGAGATGTAGCTTCAAGGACACAGCTCCTGCATCGATGGGCAGCCAGACACGAGGTGAGTGGGTGCTTGGGCAGGAGGTGCAGAATCCTGGACAGGGTTGCAGCCGGATTGTGGCGGCAGGCTGGATCAGCAAAGCAGGATTGGAAGCAGGTGGCTCAGGCAGGAACAAGGTAGGCAGGGACAAAGCAGGTAGGGGTGTCGGGCAGGAATGCAGGGAGGTAGGGCAAGCAAAGGCTGGAGCAGGCAAGGGAGAAGAAATGGTAGGGCAGGGCACAGGTTAGGCACAAGGCTTGGAGGTGGTCACAGGTGGTCAATCAGCAAAGTGAAGTCAGCAAGCCAAGCACTGAGCCTTGCATCTTGTGATGCAGTTCCTTTTATCCCCCCTGACTCCTCCCAAGGTCTGCTCGCTGGCAGGAGACCATTGGCCAGTCAAGTGTTCGACTACAGTCCATTGGTGGGGACCTTTTCCCTGTCAACTGGAGAACCTCTTCAGAGAGCACATTGTTCTTGACGCTCTTCTTCTCCTCGTGGATACTGACTGCCTATTCCATGTGAGAAGTGAAAGGGCTGCCAGCACGTGTGCAGCCCCTCCCCCACCCCCCATCAAACAACGTTGGGACATAAATAAAAATTAAATTAGTTCCTTTCACCTACCTAGATTTCATTTCTCATTATCAGTGAGAGCACAAGCTAGCTATGCAATAACTTCAGAAAACTTCTGGTTTATTTAAAAAAAAAATCATATAAAATGGGTTATCTCTGTCAATTAGTTTTGGGTCTTTTTTCTGGTGCTTTTTTTAATTACAAGTCAAAGAAAAATACTAACACCACACTGCAGTGGTATAAGTATGTTTCTTGAAAGCCTGTGAAAGAATTGTATAATTAATGGTTGTAAGGCAGTTATGCTTATTACTTTTCAGTGTTTTTATAACTTTTATACCATTTATAACATTTGCAACACAGGAAGTAAATTATTTGATGTCTTCACACATTTGTTGTCTTCCACCCACAGAAGAAGAGGAAGCTTTTGCTCACAGATCAGCCATTGGACCTAACTTCTGATCCAATGAAAACCTTGCAAATGTAGAACAGCTTCATTTACAATGTCTATTCAAAAATTTAATAATTCATGTCATAACAGTTTTAATTCTGTAAGTATTATGAAGTATGTATGTGACTGTAGGCATTTCTGGGAGACACACACTAAATTGCTAATGTTAGCACTCAGTATACACAACCCACCTCTAGAAATAACTCAAAATTATAAATTAAAAAAAAAAAAAAAAAAAANTAATAGGAAAAATAAAAAAATAAAAAAAAAAAAAAAAAAAAAAAAAAAAAGAGAAGGTAGAACAGACCTGGAGGAAAAAAGCTTAACATAATGAAAATATGTTCAGTGAAGTTCACTGAAAGAATATGTTTCATTGTTCAAGACAGTATAAACAATAAAAGGATTAGCAAAAAAACTCCCCAAGGACCAGCAGAAGTCCTTTTGTAAACGAATGAGGAAGTATTACTAGATTGAACATTCTATAATAAATAAGTTTATAGGATAAATACAAGACAGGTAATATTTTTAATTATATATGGATGTATTATAAGAACACAGCAATAAAAGACCTAATGCAGGAAAATCTGGAACTTACTTGTTGCTGGACAAGAAGAAAACTCCTGTTTTATAAAGCTTTAAATAAAAATTTATATAAAAGTTTAATCTCCATTTTCAGTTTGCATATTTAAAGAGAGAATAATTTGGTTTTGGTTGTATTCGTGGAATTAAGTTAGTAGAAATGAAAGTAGAAGAAAAGAACTTGAATAAAGATAGAAATTTAATTTACCAACCTATGCAGCATCCTTATATGTTTGTTTATTAAATTAACCAAAATTCCATCACTTCAATATTTCAGAACTTTCTCCATGTGCATTTCATGTTTGGAAGCAATTTTACAAAGCTGTAATAAATTTTGTACCCGGATGCTCATTTTGCCCATTTTGTGAAAGGTGTACTACTGATCATATTTAGGCCGGTACATTTATTCTTACTTTAGAAATCTAGTTCACAGTATTCAGCAGCATGGTGTGGATGTACCATGCTTTGTATAATGCAACACCTAGTGAAAACCAGATCCCGTGTGTTCAATGCAATAAGTATTATACCTAAATATTCCCATTCAAATGTTTTGAACTTCAGCTGAACATTCAGGAGGCCCTGGTGAGGGCATTGTCTCCTCTCTCCATGATGAATTTGCTCTGTTAACTCCCTTTTTTCACCCTTTGTAGTGTTAACACCTGTATGAACAATGGAGCTCACTGTCACAAGAAATCCATGTAATGGTTAATTAAGGCTGACACAAGAAACTGATACCCATGTATGGCTATATTAAAAAGTATAATCATGCTTCAAAGTATTGAGTTATACAGGAGTAATAATTTACTTGGGGTAATCATAACTGGAGACGACTGTCAGATAAATGAAGCTCCACATTTCTAAGTTTAAACCAGTCTGAGAGGTTAGAATGAGATTAATGCACGTTATAATGCTTTCTTTGTTTGAGATTCTTGCAGTCTTTTGGCATGCTCGCTCTCTCCTGCTGCTACAAGCAGGAAAATAAACTAGATGTTTGGATCAGTTCCTGAATGGCAAATTCAAAATGAAAATAAGTCTTTTTTCCTTTATGATAATGGAAAGTAATCTGGAAGTTTAGAGGACACTTATTGAGGCAATAATAATTTCATAAAATTTAGACAATTTTGTCAAAATCAGCCCTTCTAAGTTCTATATATTTAAGGTAAGAGTAGTATCAATAATAGCTAATTCAGAGTTAAATCAGGAATTTCCCCTATGTTCCATGGGCACTGTTTTGTGCACTGATTTAACTGCAGTATAGATAAAATGTAAGTAAATAGTTTTGAGGGCAATTTCCCTGAAAGCAGTTCTAACAAAATAGTTGAAGCAGCAAATTCTCTGATAAAGGAGATACTTGAAGGTGAAACAAACTGGGATGTTTATGCTTCGGGTTAATGTCATTGAAGGAAAGGTTAATACTGTGATTCTTCTTAAATTTTTCTTACCCGTTCTTTTTATTATTTTTATTTGTCTCCTTCCGATTGAGATCTGGAATTGTCCTAACTTTCTGTTCCTGCCAAAGATGAAACGTTGGGGTTTTTTTATTAAATATTTCCAATGAGTGTAAAAAAATACTTTAAGCAGTTAATTTTTTGTTTGTTTTTTTCACCTTTCTTTTTATTGGTCCTGCTCTGAGTCAGATCAGGTAATTCTCTAAAAAAAGAAACAAAAAAGGAAGTATTTATTATGCAGTATCTGCCTTCAAACTCTCACTTCTAAGTGAAAATCAAAACATACTGATTTGAGGATCAATCAGCATGTTTTTTGGTCTTCTCTGACTCATTCTCTTTTTCTTCAGAGGGCTTTGAAAAACAAATTATATATTGATGAAGAAGCCTGTGCAGCCTTGGACAGTGATTAGATGCACTTAATGGAACAGAAAGAGTACCCTGCTGTCAGAAAGAAGACAATTCTCACAGCAGAGTTGGAAAAATAAAGATGTTTTATTTTACAACTCGCTGAATCCGGGAAACCCACCGAAAGAAAACCGCATTGTTAGGAAATAAAGGAAAGGGAAAAAGAATAGAGAGCCCGGGTGGCAACGATTAGATCGCCGTGGCCGTCGGCTGACAGCCCAAGAGAGTCTGTCCGAGCCAGGCGTAAATTGGATTTAAGATCCAATTTGAGAAGCAAAATTAACAAAAACCCACAAGGGGGTTTGAGGCCAATGCCTTGGCTCAGGCTCTCTCCTTGCCGCTAACCGACGAGGAGAGAAGCGAGGCCCTCTGCACACCAGAGTGTGTCTGATGGCAAAAAGCGAGTTTTTGTCCGTGCAGGGCCTTTTATAGTGTTTTCAATTGGGTTGGGTTTTACTCTTGCCACTCCTCTGCGACCGATGATGATTGGGTGTACTAATTAATGAGGGGATCCTTCCCGCCAATCGCTGGCTGTTGTCTAGGGGTGCTGCTGATCTCATTTGCAAAGGCGGGAAGGAGCCTCATTAAAATTCTGGTCACGCAGGGAGGTAGTGACAGGCCCAATGGTTAGTTTCTATTTTTGGAATTGTGGTGCAGGGAGCCTTTAATATGAGCCAAGGGGGTTAGGTGAGTTTAACTAGCTTACAATATAAATTCAATCATTTCTTTAAATAAATTCTTCTAAATATAAAATCTATACAAAAATTAAGATGCAACAATTCCCTTAGTTTAACAATGAGCCTTTTAACCATTCATAATAAATTTTATTTAACATGAACATTCAAAAACTTTTATTTTCAACTTTAAATGCAAAAATTCATCTCGTGGTAACTTGTGTTTAACACTGCTGTCTTGGTAAAAGACTGGGTACTTAGTTTTTGTATTAAATCTGTTTGAGTCAAAGAATTTCAGTTGCAGTTCAGATGCTGTAATTCAGGTGAGATGTTATCTATTTTTTAATTTCAAAGGCATTACAGTTTGCTCTTTGTGAATTATGAATACAACAAATTTTGTATTGCTTTTCAGTAACTGGTGTGGCTTTGCTACCTCACATAGTTTTGTTAAAACATTCTAGGTTGGCTAATGCATTTGCAGTAGTGGTAGTTTTCCTGAGTCTCCAGCAAGGAACACTACAGTATTCTACACAGGCAAAAAAATGGCAGAGCAGTCAGTAGCAGATGAGAGCAACAACCTGTTCACCCAGACCGATAAGTGGAATACCAGACTGCTCACTGAGACAAAGAGTCTTGGGTGACCTATTTTGGAAAATGAAATTAAATGCTTTTTAAACTGCCA
Organism: Rhipidura dahli; assembly: GCA_013399225.1. NCBI lineage: Eukaryota > Metazoa > Chordata > Aves > Passeriformes > Rhipiduridae > Rhipidura > Rhipidura dahli. The sequence continues at coordinate 227,605 of VXAC01001185.1, read as the reverse complement.
TCTTCTCCTGATCTCTCCCCTACTATGGCTTTAGGGCTTCACCTCTTCTAAAGACCTCAGTTCTGCAAGGTGCTGAAAAATGCAGTGCTCTTGCCGAATCTGACAGAAAGCTTGAGTCTCAGTGCTATGTCTTTGACAGGACTCTCTGGAGGTCAAAACTTTGTGTTTGCAGGTAGTAAGTTAGCTTGCAGGTCTCTGAGTACTGTGGAAGAGAGCCCAAGCCTTCATTCATGCCTGGTATTGTGATACCGTGCAGCACACTGCCTAATTAGGCTGTCATCTTCATTGTTTTCAGGTATGTACAGTGAGCTGCAATGATTCTCAGGTTTTCCTCAGCCACAGAAAGCGTTTGCTTAACCTGGCTGCAACAAGAAGCAGCCCCCTGTGGGGAGATGGCATTCAGCTTGTCCTTCGGCTCAGGGGCATCTTTTCATTCCTGTTACCTGAGTGCAGTTTTGCAGACCTTCACAGAAAATAGTCTGTTCTGATGTGCCCTAGCTACTTCATAAAATAGGAAGCCATGGTGGTTTTATATACAGTTGTCTGTACTTCATCTTATGGAAGAGCCTGAGGTTGCATTTGGTTACATTTTCTTTTCTAGATGAGGTGCCAGAAACTGGGCCCAGAAGCTGAGGTTTTCGGTTTGCTGACCGAAGGAACTCTTGTTAGACGTAAGGACAGTAAAATACTTTAGTTTGTAAAGTGGAAGGGGAAAAGAGAGGAAAAATTAGGGGCTGGATAAAATGGAATGGTAAAAGGAATCAGTGAACTAATCAGTTACTGAAGAGATTTGGTGCCCACAGCACCCACAATATGCCAGCTACCAGTCACAGGGGAATCAGAGTGGGTGTGTCTGCAGTATATCTGCAATATGGTAAATTGCTTTTCAAGGGGCTCCCCAAAAGCTCTTTAAAACCTGGCAGACTATCAAGGACTTACTGCTCATGACGTTCAAGGCTACATCAAGTCTTTTAACTGGTCAGACTTGCCTTCTCCTACCCAGATTTTCAGGTCAGGTATAACTGCTTTGAGGGTGGGGTCTGCTCAATGGGAAAACACAAAGCACAAACCAAATGTCAACTATAAAAAACCAGTTAGTCTTGTTCCATCCAAAACATGTACCAGGAGGTGGCTCTTCTTTACTGAGGGAAAATGAAGCGTCATTCAGCAGCGTCTTACCAAGTGCCCTATAGTGCCCTACCAAAATACTTGAGGAAAGAGTGTCTTCATATATTAACTACTTAGAACTCTTCACTATCACAAGTGCATGAAACCCAAAATGATGTAAAATCCAGCCCTACACTGTGTATGTCACCAGCTCTCTAGAAAGTCTTAATGTAAGTTGGCCTATACTCTTTTATTTTCCCAGTCCAGACCTTCACTTGGATTACTATACAGAAAAAACTTCAAAAAGTTTGGGGAGTGCCTTTTCAAAGCCAGGGAAGAGCAACAAAATTTAGCAAATGGGCAAAGATACCACTGCTGTATGTGCTGTGTAATACAGCACGCATTATCCATTACTGGTTTTTTCACGCCAACTGTTTGTACAAAAACAGATGTCATAAACAGCAATTACTACAAAACTAAACCTGACCAGTAAATTCCAAGAGTAAGGCACCCAGGCAAACTGGAAAAACTAGCTACAAAACAGACAGTTTATGAAGGACAGTCTTTCTGCTGTTGGGAAAAGGAGCCTGTTGGGCTCTTCATACATTTTTGTTATGATTTCGTTTAGGTGTGAAAATCTTGATAGGTAAAAAGACAGACACAATATTGTATTTAATTATATTTGGTGAAATCATACACATCCTTGAATCTCCAGACATACTTTATTCTTGGATGTTAAATGTCACAGAGCTGTGAGATAAAGCAGTAAGTAATTTCTATTGAAAACTCTTGAGGTTAGATTGTTGTTAGCATTAGGCTGTTCAAAGCAAAAATAAACACTTCTAGCAGAGTCTTGTAATAATTACGAAGTACTAAATCAGTAAATGAAATACATTAACTGTAGAGTTAAAATCATACAAATGATGAGAAACCATCCTTACTTAAGATGTGGAGTACAGACTGTATGATAACTCCATTCCCTTCCACAGGGACATTAATTGAACATCTGAATAGCTTTAAAAGAGTTGGAAAATTAAAGTGTTAATGTCAGTAATTTTCAAGTGCTCTTTAGTCATTAAAAAGTCAAGGTTCTGAAGTGCATTTTGCTGACCACTGATTAATTAAAATATCTTGCACATGAACAAACAAAACTTTCAAATCTTTCAATAAGAGATTCATATGATTTGCCCAAGTTACCTTAATTAGAATACTGTATAACTGCACTGCATGTAGATCAGTTTAACTTTTTTCCTGAATGCATGGAACACTGAATTCTACCTGTTTGTCAAGCTTTTTTGCTTTTAGGAAATGTTAAGGTGCCATATGAACTGTTGTACTGTATTTAGTCATGTGTGTGTTCCTAATGTGATTGTAACTTAAAGCTTATGTTACTGTTTATTCAGAAAAATGGGAGGCTGAGACAAGGTAAGAGTATCACCAAAAAACCCCGAACCCACAATATTCTTTCACTGCTTGGACTGAAGCTCCTTCACCATAGGAGGCTCCTGTGACCCGACAGTCCCTGCTTGGCTCCTGCTCACCCCACCACAAACCAGGCAATTCATGGCCTCTTGCCTCTGGCTCCTGCCACCCAGAGCTCAACCTGCAGCTCCACTGCAGCTACACACAAAGCTACCTACTCCAAATTTATTCCTCAACATCAGAGTGCTGAAAAAAAGGCAATGGACACAGGAGCAAGGTGAGCGCATGGAGAATCAAGTAGAAACTCACAAATAACTGCTCTCCCTTCTTAAAGAATTCAGGGTTCTAAATGACTGAATTAGTAACAGTTCTGCATCACTCTTATGATTGTCCTGGGACCCAGAGCTGCAAATGAAATATGTCACAGAGACTAGGTAAAGCTGAGATTGTATATCAGGGTGACTCCTGTTTTATCAGAGAATAAATACAGAAGTTTTACCTTCACCAACATAATTTTATCAAAACCACTTTGCTTAAGGAGAAAAGGAAGCATATAAAAGACTGAAAATCTGATACGGTACCATCTGAATCAACTTCTATAATAAAATTACCTGAATTGGGGAAATAGTGTACTTATTTATACTGTTATTTCTGTTTTGAATGTTGTTGCAGTATTTGATTGTCAAAAAGAACAAAATGTTCGTGAGTTTATATGGTTGGCTTTAGCTTACATCTAGCCCTGTGCAAGAAATTGCTTAATTTGACTAGAAAAAAATGATACATGAAGTGGTTTGTTTATTCAAGGAAAGAAAATAACATGATTTTTGATGAGGAGAAACTTCACGTCTCATCTGAAAAGGGTGTTTGAAAGCTTTAGTTCTAGGCTGGTAAATACCTAGGGAAATAGTAGGTTTTAGGCAAATGCACTTCTTTCTGGTATTGGAATCTTAGACCCATTTGACTTACCTGCAGAGGGCAGAGATTGAGGGGAGCACTCAAGGACCTTCTTGGCCCCAACTACAGCAGTCCAGGAGAATCTTTGTGCTAAAGAGGAAGGAAAAACGTGGCTTCTGGAGGCAGTCCTCAGTCTAATCCATACTGAGGTAAACTGCCTGAAGCAGAGCAGAGGGAATTCCAGGGAGACCGTGTTTAGTGGCTTAGAATGCCTGTACCATTTTGATTTTTACAAGTGACAATCTGATGAAAATTGGTGGGGGTGATGCCTGAGGTGGCCACCTAAAGCACAGAGACTAGACAAGAATGAGAGAATAAAAGGAGGCATTTTATTTGAAGGGCCTTCAAAGGTACACCCTGGGCAGTCAAAAGGCTACACCCAAGATGGACCCTGGGTGATGAGTTCTTCACACTTTTTTAAGTTTGGTTAATTTGCCTGTCAGGGTTAATTCTCCAATTATAACCTCAGTTCATGATGTAATTACCCCAAGTTTTCCCCCCTTCAGAGGCTTTTAGTTTACACATTTTGGGGCCTGGTGTCCTTGGTGTGGAAAGCTGGAGAGGTTTGTTTTGTCTAACCAGCGTGAGAGAACAGCAGCTGACAGGCCACAAGAAACTTCAGAGTTACACACTAGGCAGCACAGGATTTGAAAAATATAAAAGGTAAAACCTAAGGCATCAGAAGGTTATGTCTTAGAAGGAAAGACCTAACTACATGAGGACAGATAGCAGAGGTCACAATTCTCCAGAGGGGCTGAGGATTGGATATTGCAATTACCATATTAAGTATGGTTTTATAAGGGAGGCACTTAAATGTTTTCTTCTGTGAAAAAAATAGCATTTTTCCAATATTTTGAGCTATACTAGGGCTGGCTTAGAACAAGGTTAGCTGCATGGATCTGTGTAAGCAGCTTCCTCAAAATGTGTTGTCTGAAAAAGAACGAGTACTGCTTGGAAATAAGTAGGAGGTGATGCTGACTGCCTGTTTGGAGGAGACTTGAACTGTCCATACTCAATAAAGAGCTGCAATACAAGGACTGATAGGTCTTGAAAATGGAAATAAAAGTTAAGACAATTGTCTTCCTTGTTGTAAAAAAATCATACAAGATGTTCATAGCATTTTCTGTACGTTCTAAATTAATTTTTCTATCCTCTCAATTTTTTGCTTTACTAGAAGCATAGTGCATAGGTATTAGCAGAACATGTTTGTCAGGTCAGAAAAGAGAATATAGCAGCAATCAGGGTGTAATGTGACCAGACACAGCTTTTGTGCTCATCTAAGTACCTATGTCCTTTTCTTAGAGTGTAACTCTAAAATAGTGTCAGAAATAAAGACAATTCTCACATCAGGATTCAAAGAGATAGATTTTATTTGCAACCTGCTGTGTCCAAGAATCATCCGAAAAGAAAAAAATCAACAGAAGAAAGAAAATCCCGGGTAATACAACGATTAGACTGCCACGGCCGGTCGGCTGACAGACGAAATGGGAGCCTGACAGAGCCAGGCAACAATAAGGAAAGAGTTAGTGAAGAAAGATCCACAAGTGGATTAGAGGCCAGTGCCTGGCTCGAGCTCTAGACACCGCTATTCGGTTCGAAGAGCTCTGGCTTTCCACACACCGAGGCAAGCCCGATGGCAAGAAAAAAGCGCTCTCTCCTCTGTGTGGGGATTTTTATACAGTTTTCAGTTGGGCAGGGTTTACCCTTGTACCTCCTCCATTCTTGATGCTGATAGGGTTTACTAATTAATGAGATGGCTTCCCCACCAATCATGTGTTGTTGTCTAGGGGTTTGATTTGGCTCTTTTGCATTGGCAGGAAAGGCCTCATTAAAATTTAAGTCAGGCAGGAGGTTAGTGACAAGCCCAACAGTTAAGATCTATTTTTGGTGTGGTGGTGGAGTTTTAGCCCTTAATATGAGCCAGGGGGGCTGGGTATCCCCTAACAGCCTTGCAATGTTTAATTAATTTATACAACTTTAACTTCAACAATTAACATTTATAAACCTTTACTATAACACTCTTTTAACATGAATATGAACCTTTCTAAAGCTTAACAACTTTATGATAAGTTTAGGCAAACTTTCCTTTATAAATGCAAAAATTCATTTTAAACAAATTCATATTTAACAATAGCAAGGAGGAAAGTGTATGTGAATATTTAGTTAATTAGGCATAAACCTCTGTGTTTTGAGTCATGCTAATTAATGTAATATTTCTTGTGGCATTGGTGATAATATGAAAAATAAGAGGTCTGTGTTACAGTAGGTCTAGTAGGTCCACAGTTGGTAGAACCAGTTCTTGAGAAAACCCATATTCCAGCAGCCAGGAATCAGAAATAAATTTCTATTTATTTACAGCTTTTCAATAGCCCTGCCCCACCTCTTTTAGGTAATTTTCTCAAATCAGCAGAAATTGGGCACCTAAGTCAAGAATTAATCTGCCCATCACAAGGATGAAGAGCCATAGACATTAAAAATTCTGAAGCACTCAGCTATGAAAGCAGTGTGAACTCTTTTGATGTCAAAGATGAAGGTATGTCAGATTTACATCTGTGGCATCATATCTTTTGTATCATCCATTTTGGGAAAACTGTGGACAAAAAAAGAAAGAGCAACCTCAACAAGGCAACTGAACTGCTGCTTGTGTCCCTCTGGTTTTAGTGCCATTGACATACTGCTATAAGTATCAGCTTTATCACTTATTCTTTGTTTAATATTGGGTGAATAATAAAGCAGTAGGGAGCAACAGCTATTATAGGAGCAGAACTAGTTTATAGAATATCTATTTCAGATTCAAATCTCCAACATCTGCTCAGCCCTCAAATTCACCGATCATGTGCATATTATGTCTTACAATGTTTTAGCTCTTTCAAGTTTTGTGCTAAGTTCTTGGATTCTTTTTGGCATACCTTGGATTGTTCCCCTGTTTGTGACGTGCTGAATGAGATGTGCAAGATCTTCATTACACTTCCTTTGAAAGACATCAAACTTTTATCTTGTCAGATACCTTAGTTTTCATTGAAATACATTAAAGTTGCTAAGGTTCTACATGAATCCTAAAACTTTTTAGTCAGTGTATCTTTCCTGTCCTCCATGTTTATGTAACTCTGGCACTACTAGTTTAATCCATTTTTCCCTCAAAACATTAGTATTTTATGTGCTGTCCTGTCTGATAATGCTAAGAAGTATATTATAATAAAGAATTGTAGAAAGAAATGTGCAGGGGAAGTCCTATTTTCTCTTAGTACTCACAGAATTGCAGTATGGAAGAGGTTTTAAGGGACCTTTGGAGGTCATTTTAGTAAAAAATACATACAAAAGCAGTCAAATCTTCCATGGGGTTAAAACTTTTGCAGAATGTAATAGCTTGTCCAGCCTGTCCTTGCCTGATAGTGTTTTACATTTTTCCATGTGTCATTAGCTGGTGAGGTGGGAAATACCTCACTAGCACGTATAATAACCTGTTTCACTTCCATTTGCAAACACATGTTGAAACAGACTGACTGTTCAAACATGTTACACACAGGCAAGTACCTGGCTTGTTCAGCAGAAGAGGTTTTTTTCTTCTTGTGTTTTCTTCTGCAGAACGTACCTTTCTGCAGAATGTATCTTTCCCTTTCATCCATATGGTAGGTTAACTGGCTGCTGGTTGCTTCCTTCACACCTTTATCACAAGCAAAAGTTAATTTTTTTTAATATTCCATTAAAAAAAAAAAAGTCTCAGAACAAGGACTCGTTTGTGTCAGGGTCTCACTTTCACATATAAGGATAGTTGTGCATGATTTACTGGACCTTACATCTGGAACCTGAAATAGCATTGTGGTTCTGTTACTGCCTACAGAAATAGGACCAAAATAAGTGTTACCTCTTTGAGAATTTGTGAAGCCTTCATGTTTCGGAAGTCTGTGGCTTTTCATGAGACCGCAGCATTTAAGGACTAAAGGGAACATGTTGTTTTGAGAAGAAGATCCTGAAAACAATCAGCAGTCTCTCCTCATTTCTTTCTTGTTCCCAGTTCATGCATTTATTAGTGGCATTAGTTTACAAGAAAACCTCATTAAGGTTCTTTTCCTTACTAAGAAGAAAGCCTGTAGGGACAGGAAGCGTGCTTTTCAATAGAAAACATTTTGTTTCAATAATGAATGTTAGCAGCATCAGAACACACAACAAACATGAGTGATATTTTAAAAGAAACAACAAAACCAGCTTGGGACAGAGGTTGAATAGAGGACATTCTCAGTCCAGACAACATATTTTGAAATCATAATTTTTCTGAATTTTAAGGGGAAACTTTTATCAGTTTTTCTTTTTGTATCACTTGTTTTTTTTCCTTTGATTTTATCAAGTAACTGAATTGCATAAAGTCAAAGTATCATCATGATCATTCTTGCAGGTATCACAGGGGACATGGATCTTCCAGAAGAATTTCAATGTCCTCATGGCCAACAAAAGATGCTGTGTGTTGTGGGAGAAGTAGAACAGATGATGCAGCTCATAGTTAGAAATTTGACATGAAAAATATTTGAGGAAAGACGTTAAGCATCTGTTTGAATTTGACAATTTCAGCATAGAAGCTACATATAGCAATGGATATGAGTCTAAAGTTGTTCTCTGTGTAGCTTTTAAATAAAGATCACAGAAAACCTAAGCATAGATGAACAAAAATCTCAGATGGGTTTCTTCTATAAAGAAATGTAAGAAGTATCTCAAAACTTTTTTGCTAAAACATTTTTCTCTTTGTCTTCAGTTTTTGTCAGGTATTTGTGTACAAGGGAACTTTTAAAAAAAAAAAAAGGTTTTTTTCCCTTAGGATCCTTCTTGTCATGACTGATACGTTGTCTCCTGTTTACTGTAGTAGTTTCACTTTAACAGCCATCTTCTTTTTTCCTCCTCTTTATACTGTTATATGGACATAATGTTATGATGAAACTATGCAAAAA
>VXAC01001185.1:161441-219127 GCA_013399225.1 Rhipidura dahli | reverse complement strand
AAAAAAAAAAAAAGAAATGACAATAGTGTATTTAAATTGGTAAAACATTGGAGTTCAGAATTTCTGGGGTTTTATCCGAACTCCTTTGAGTTTGTTCATAAGGAAATTCAGCAGAAAGCTGTGTGAGAGAGCTTTCTCATGCTGCTCTTATATAGGCATATATAAGGTATACCTAAGCATACCTAAGGTCTTGCTTCCAATGTGCCATTTTGTGGCCATGCTGGAAACCCAGCAGCAGAAGCAGATAACTTTCTCAAAGCAGCAGGTGAAAACTGAGATCCTTAGATCCTAAATTTCTCTAACAGAAACAGTTTATTCAAGTGGATTTGGAAAGGGAACTAAAACATCTTAATCATTGTCCTGCCACTGAAGGACTGCAAAACTGCCAGGCAAACCACTGAGGCTTAATGTTCCTGTTTCTCATCTTGACCAAATTGGGTAGTATTTTCTCTATCTTTTAGAACTGAGCCTTACAATAATCTACAGTTTACTTTATGTTTTGTCTGCAAAGCAATTGAAGTTTTGCCGTTATGTGATGCAAGAAGATTTTATTCCTAGGAAGAGAGAAACTCTATGAGAATAGAGAAGTAGCCAGACAAAATGATATTTATTCCTTAGGATTCTCTAGGAGGTGAAAGTTTAAAATACAGAGTATTAGCTGCTCCCAGTGATCCAGCATTGAGACTTAATTTCTAACGCTAGACTTTAGGATAAAGACCACAACAAACCAGCCTCCTTTAAACTGTTTTTTGCATGTCATTTCCTACCATCTTCATTAAATTCCTTTATGACAGCAGGAGTTTTGTCCAAATAAATTTTAGTGGGTGTAGTACTCCTGTTGCTAGAACCTAGAAATACTTCAGCTTTGTAACAGTTCATCCATTAAATATGTTCCAGTTAACCTGCTCCAAAGAACTTAGGTTTGCAGAGTTGTGGTATCACAGTAAGTACTGTGAAGAGACACACAATTCAATATTAATAGCATCACAAGTGATGTATTTCTATTCCTCAAATAATTTAGAAAGGGAATAGTAGTTTCATTTAGATATGTAAAATGATTTTATGAAAAGAAAATCATGTTAGAATGAATTTTGATACCTTCAATCTGTGCTTCATTTTCTTCTTAGAAAGCAATACAAAATGTTTACTTCCTTTTGGACTGCTTAAGACAAAGGATTGAATCTTAAGATACATACTGCATGCTTCTATATTCCGACATTTGTATCTGCTTGTACCTCTGATTTCTGGAATATTGACAGGTAATTATTTCTCAGTGGGATACTTTTAGTATCAGTTGGGGAAGCAGGACAAGGAAGTACGTATATGCATTGAGAATTAAAAATGTAAGGGGTTTTTTTAAAAGCAAGACTGAATATCCAGAGGAATACTATATCTCTGCAAATCAAAGGAATTTCAGAGTTATATCCACACATTAAAGCAGCTCTGAAATATTGCATAAACTTCCCATGCTTAATTTTATTGCAGGTTTGCTCAGGGGCCTGAATTTTCATAATACTGAAAAAATGGTCCCTATTGTACTCAGATCTATGCCATTGATTCCATTGTCTTTGGCAACATTAAAGAAATTCCTGAGCAGGTAAAAGAAGTAAAAAAGAAAAAGAAGTGACAAGAAGCGCTTTTTTTTTTTTTGTCTGGATGGAAACTTGATTGACAGTGCGTGTTGTTTTATATGAATCTGAGATTTCTGCAATGAGATAATAACTGCTTAGAATAAAAAAAATAAAATCAAGTTACTTATCTACGTATTAAGTGATTGGAGTTGTCATTTTAATCTCGTTAGTAAAAGTATAGAAACTGAAAAGATGTTAGTATGTATGAAATAGATGTAAATATGTATGTTGTAGTTAAAGTTGCAGTAATGCCTCAAGAATTTTGTGTGGAAAATGCAAGAGTATGTACTAATCATATTTTTTACTGGGAATTATTATTAGCAATATGCACTGTTTGAATCACATAGAAGTGTGGGCTTTTTTTTTGTTTTTACAAGAAACCGTTTCATAAAAACTAATTAAATTATGATGCAAATTTATAACATGTAAATTTATGCATAAGTCATTTTATATTAGTATATTTTATTTGTTTATTGTGAAATGTTAGTGTTCCTAGTTTCCTCTGAAAGGTTTTTGCATTTGAATTTCCATGGCAGGGCATAGCTCCACAGGGATGCAAAGGATCCCCAGAATGGCAGGGCGGGAGCTTGGTAGCCAGGCCCCATCCTAGCAGCCAGCCAGGGAGCTGGATCACCCCAGTGATGGACATCAGGCACTTTCCTGGATTCAGGGAAGAGCTGAAGCTTGGCCAGGACATAGTCCTGTGGGTAGGGATTGCAATCAGCAAGGTCCACAGTCAGGAAGGAGCGTAGGTCTGTGGCTCTGGGGTGTGTCAGATAGGATCCCAAGCTACAGTCAGAGGTGAAGTAGATCCAGGGTTAATGCTGGGTTGGGTTATATGGCCTACTGGTGCCCTCATGATCCTGTCATCCATAGGAAATCAGTCATAAAAAAATAAATTCCCACAACACTGTGATAAAATCATGTTTCAAAATTTTGTGACTTTGAGAGAATATTCACACTGATGTGTTCATCCTACTCACAGCTCAAATGTGTCGTAGATTTGGACAAGATATTCTGTCACTATTACTTGCCAAAAATTACTTTAAATGCTTCTGAGCTGTTTCAGTTGGGAGCACTTTTTCCTGTCATTAACACTAATGTTATAACCCCTAAACAACTGCATAAACGAGATGTCCTTGCTGTGTTCCTTTATCTTCTGGTTATGGGCTTCTACCATCAGGTTATTCAAACTATGTCTCTCCATATCCTGGGGAAACTGATATGCTTTTAGTAAAATTCTGAAAGACTTGTCGCTCAAAAATGTGGAAGAGAGTTGAGCTGCTGGTTAGAAAATTCTTCAAGGACACAGTACATCTGTATCATGTGCCAGCAGTAAGTGTTCAATTTTTTCACAACAGCATCAACAGGTCTCACTATATAATGAATCTGTTTTGGCAAAGCAAAAAGCGTAAGTGTTGAGTGCAAACAACATTTGACATAAAATCAAACTAGAGGGCAGTGCTCTACAGGGAACACTGCCACTTGGATTTGTTCATAGAAGCATTGCATGCACCCCATCTGAAGAGACTGGCTATGGCCACTGTGCAGCCAAACCAGTGACCTCACTGAACAGTCTGTAAGGGTGCAACTTATAAAAGATAAAATAAAATAGAAAAGTAAGTGATAAGACCCAGTGATGAGGATTATGATAATTCTCACTGATAAAATATATTTTCTCTTAACATAACCAAAGCTGCTGTGGATCAGGGAGTCTGTATCAGTTATAATTAATTCGATGTGGGACTTTCACAATGAATGGAATACCACAATCAACAAGGGTATTCTCTAACATTTTCAGATTAATCTCTTTGAGATGCATTGGATGCCACAGTGGTTATGTTAAAAGTCCTTCTAAGATGTAGCATTGCTCATTGTCTTTGCCTCAGTATTTAATAATAAACTCAGACGTTGTCAGGGTACCCAGCCCCCTGAGCTGGAAGACATGTTTTGGGAGAAGAAAAAAACCACATATAATCTAAGGAGAAATGCTCAGTGACCTGCTATATCATTTAGACACACATTGGTCTATGGGGCTGGATGGGATTCTCTCAAGGGTACTGAAGCAGCAGGTGGAAGTTATCACTGAGACACTTCACATTATTTATCAGCAGTCCTGGCTAACTGGGGAGGTCCCAGGTTGGCAAATGTGATAACCATCTACAGGAGGGCCTGGAAGAAGGATCCAGGGAACAACAGGCCTGTCAAACATGCCTTGGTGCTGGGGAAGGCCATGGAGAGTCTTGAGTGCCATCACACAGCACATGCAGGACAACCGGGGGCTCAGGCCCAGCCAGATGGATTTGTGAAAGGCAGGTCCTTCTTGACCAACATGATCTCATGTGGCAGGTGACCCTCTTAGTGGCTGTCTTCCTGGACTTCAAGAAAAGTCTTTGGCACAGTTTCCCACAGCATTCTCCTGGAGAAGGTGGCTTCCCATGGTGTGAACGGATACACTCTTCACTGGGTAAAGAACTGTCTGTCTGTCTGGGCTCAGGGAGAGGTGCTGAGTGGAGTTACGTCCTGGTCTCTAGTGGAGTTCCCCACAGCTCAACACCAGGGCCAGTCCTGTGTAGTATCTTTACTGATGAGCTGGATGAGAGTTTTGAGTGCAGCTTTAGTCAGTTTGCAGACGTAACGACTAAGGCACAGACTCAGACCAGCAGGGAATCATTCAAAGAAACAAGCTGGTTTTATACACTTCTTCAAGACCCAGTATTTCCTAATATGGTATTTTTCACTAAGCAGCTTATCACACATTGCCATGTCAGTAACACACTTTTGTAATGTCCTTCTATGGGGTGATCACACTCTGCCCAGCCATCTGGCAGCTTCTGTGGCAGGCTCCTCTCTGCAGGGCTCTGCCGTGTGGCATCTCCTCCCCCAAGGTCAGGTGGAGACAAGCTTCTCTGTGCTGCCATTGTGTTCTGAAGACACATCCCACAGCCCGCTGCTGAATTACATCCTATCTCTCTCCACGTATCACCAAGTTGGGTGGGAGTGTTGATCTGCTGGAGGGCAGGAAGGGTCTGCAGAGGGATCTGGACAGGCTGGATCCATGGGCTGAGGCCAGTGGTGTGAGGTTCAACAAGGCCAAGTGCCTTGATGTTCACAATTCCAGACAGCACTCCAAGCTGGGGGCAGAGTAGCTGGAAAGCTGTCCAGTGGAAAAGGACCTGGGGATGCTGGTCATCAGCAGCTGAACATGAGCCAGGGTGAGCCCAGGTGGCCACAAATGATGATGGAATTCTGGCTTGGATCAGGAATAGTGTGGCAGCAGACCAGTGCTTGTCCCCCTGTACTTGGCATTGTTGAGGCTGCAACTTCAGTTCTCTTTCTACTTCTGTGTCTCCTCACTGCAAGAAAGACATTGAGGTGCTGGAGTGTGTCCAGAGGAGGGCAGTGGAGCTGGTGAAGGGTGTGAATCACCAGTCCTGTGTGAAGGAGCTGAGGGAGCTGAGGTTGTTTAGACTGGAAAAAAGGAGGCTTAGGGGAGACCATTACAACTGCCTGAAAGGAGGTTGTAATGAGGTGGGAGTCAACCTCTTTTCCTAGCTAACAAATACAGAAAGAGAGAGAATGGCCTCAAGTTCTTTTCAGGGAAAGTTCAGATGGGATTTTACAAAAAATTTCTCCACAAAAAGGGTTGCCAAGCACTGGAACAGGCTCCCAAGGAGGTGGTGGAATCATCATCCCTGGAGACACACAGGACATGCAGATGTGCTGCTTAGGGACAAGGACTAGTGGTGGGCTTGGCAGCACTGCTCTCTTTTTCATTCTGCTGGAGTTCATCTGCCACTTGGGAAACTTTGCACAGAGTATAAATTATTGCAATGTTGGGGCTTCCCTTAAATTAGATCCCTTAAAATAGATCAGTGAGATACTATGGAGCACTTAGCATTGTGAAATCAGATTTCAATTCACTTTGCAAGTTTCCCTCATTCACAACATGAAGCTTGGTGTAGAAGGAAAAAGCAGGCTCTGGCAGCCAGAAATACTCGGGGGTGGGAAGGCTTTGGCAGCTAGAGACATTCTGTGAGAAAATTTCTGTGACTGCTACTTCACAGAATCACAGAATGACTTGGGTTGGAAGGGACCTCAAAGATCATCTAGTTCCAACCCTCCTGCCATGGGCAGGGATATCACCCACTACCTAGGGATCTTCCTTCTAGGACAAATGTGTGGGAGCCAGACCACAGAAGATCATAAAATGCTGAGCACACGGGACTTTTTGGAGTGCCAAAGGCTAGAGCAGGATCTAGAAACCAGTTCTTTAGAGAACTGCCTGGTTACTGGGTTTTTCCTGCTGTGAAGTCTTACGATCATTAGTAGTAACCTGTGAGGAACAGCACTTAGCACTCATTTGCTGGTTGATCGTCACACACCAAGTCTGACCACCTAAAGGATTTGAGGTAGCCTTGAACTTCATGAGCACTGAGTCCTTCATAGTCTGACAGCGTAAAATAGTCTGACATTCTAGAAAAAGTCTTTGGGGAGTGCCTTGAAAAGCAATTTACCATATTGCAGATGACAGGCAATCTGATTCCCCTGTGACTGGTAGTGGGCATACTGTGGGTGCTGCAGGCACCAAATCTCCTCAGTAACAAATCACTGACTCCTATTCTCATATTGTTTTATTCATTCCCTCATCTTTTCCTTACCCCCTACTGCAACTGGCAGTTGGGGGATTTTTTTCTGTGAATCTGTTTTACAGAGAAACTGTATTTTACTGTCTTTGTTTCTAGCAAGAGTTCCTTCTGTTAGTAAACTGAGAAACAACCTCTGCATTCAATTTCTGGCAGCTCATCTAGATTTATTTTGTAACTTTTCCGGGAAAAGTAGCCTTCTGGATGACTGCACAGAATTTTCAATAATCTTCTGGATTCAGAAGCTGATCATGGAAAGACTCACATTACATCCCTCATTATACTCTCTCCTCAGGAATTTGATTTCTTAATTTACTTAATTCTGGCTGTATTCATATGTCTTTGTTAAGCTTCCAGATAATTTTATTGAAAATTTAATTTTTTGTCCTTTTTTTCCCAGAAGTGTAATGCTGCCTCAGTGGCTTTTAGAGAGGGATGGGAGACTCATAACTGCTGATTTTTTTTCACAACGTTTAATGTCAGGTCAAGTTTCACTTATCTCTAAATGGATCTTCTTTTTATCATTAACTGAATGTTATTTTTATTAGTGATTCACCACTAACAAAGATTCTCTGTATTTGCAGTTGCAGTGAATTCTAGACCCACTGTCAGCATTTTGCCAGACTGTTTGTTTTGTCTGCTTTAGTTTATTTAATGTATCACTTAGATGAAGCAAACAAACCTTTGCTCTGTTTTTCCAACTCCTCAGTGTTCAATTCATTTTAATATATATTAATAAATGATGAATGTACTTGCATTTTATTTTGTAATATAGGGAATTCTGATTATAAAAGCATAAAATGTCATTTTCATTCTAGTGTTTACATAGAAACAGAAATAATTTTTCCTACATTTTGTCATGCTGCTAGCAAGCAGATTTAGAACTACTCGAATTCTCTAGTTGCCATTGTTTCATTGATAGAAGAAAGCATAGAGGACTTAGTATTCAGACACAGCCATGCTGAGCATCAGTTAATTACTTAATTGACAATTACCGCTAGAAAGAAGGAAATGTTCTTCCTGACAAAAACAGGAGGAAAACATTATTTATCAGATGTTATCTATAAAGATTATAATATATAAGCATATTTTTGTAAGATTTTCAGTATTTATAAGATGCAGAAATAAATTTTAGGGAGGAAGGAAAGATAGCCTGATCAGAAAGTATTATTATGTAGAGAAGAAAGCGTAGAGCAATAGCAGAGTCTTTTACCATTAGTGTGTATAAATAATGTAGTGGTCTGGAACTAACCTTTGGTTCATCCAGGTTGTGTTGACACATGGTACCTTTTTCCTACACAGTCACTGTGGAATCACTGTGAACAACCACTATCAGATCCCTTTTCTAGGCTGCTGGAGAATGTTTGGCAGCACCTTGAGATGGCAGTGGTGTCTTATGCAGGGCTGTGATCCTCCCTTACATATCAGACTTTGGAGGCATCTTTCTATTCCTATGAAATGGCAATGTGATGGGCATGCATGGCTATTATTTACATGTCTTTTGCATCAAAATAAATAGTATTCTCTTGATCATATTAGTGGCCAAAGAACTGCTAGGACAAATCAGTTTGTTGCAGATAAAAGGAGTATGAGAGGTGCTGGATCAAATATTTGTAGTCTAAAGGAGTTTATTCCAGGATTATTTTACAAGCGTTCATGGGAAAATTTCTGAGTCACACCTTGGTATTGAAGTATCTTCTACCAAGCTTACAGAATGAAACTTTATGGCATGTGTCTGTAGCTCTGTGCTCAAAGTCTTTAAACACAGCAAGAAGTCAAAAAGTAGAATTTGTGGGTGCAGTAAAGGCTGAAAAATGAGCCAGTACAACTAAGGAAGGCACAGCATGTATCCATGAGCAGAGCTGTTTCTTGCCTACCTTGCATGCCAAGCACTTTCCCGAGTGCTTGTATTTACAGAACCATTCCAGCATTGTAAATATGCTACTTGGTGCTAGCACTGGCTGTGGAGCATGCACTGGTGTGCGACTCATGGGGACCACTCAACAACTGGAGCTTCTTTTCACACTCCAGTGGCTGCAGAGTGAAGGCCTGTAAGTGCAGGGTGGTATTTGCATGAGGAAGACCACTGGGTCTTTTCTCCATGGACCCAAAGATGCTCACTAAAAGACTGAAGGATCTGTGGTAATCTTGTGCACCATCATGAGTCTTGGGTCTCTCTCTGCTGTGGCTTACCACAGGGTGCTCAGAACAGTCAAGGATTCCATTTTTGCTCTAATCCACCTTTCAATATTGAACTGTCTTTTCTGATGTATCCCATAAAAGGGCAGTGATTGGAGTTCTTATTGTTCAGTCTCACTGACTTTTATAAGCTTGTGAATAGATTGTTCACAAATACAAAAGCTCAGTTCTCTAGAATTTCAGTCCCTAGGTGAATGAACGTTTTATGAGTGTCTTTTATTCCCTGATGGTTTCATAAATAGTACTTCTCCTCTTTCATTGATTGTTTGTGCTTTAAATTGAAAAAAAGCAAGTATAAATCTTCCTCAAGAATTTTTGTGAAATTGAAATCTACTTCTTAAAATAATATTCCTTTCACTGGATGATCATCTACACTGAAAAAAAGAAAACAAAAAAAACCCCAAAAACCCCAAACCAATAAACAAAACAAATCTACCAACCAAACAAAAAGACAAACCAAACCAAACCAAAAAGGCCAAACAAAAAAAAGAAAAACAAACAAACAAAAATCCCCACCAAAACCCCCAAATCCAACAAACAGAAAAAACCCCCCAAACTCACCAAACAGTATCCCCACCATTACCCAAAAAACCCACGAAAAAAACCCAAACCCAAAAAGAAGTAGCCAGTCAATCTGTGTTACCTGTTCACACTCCTATAACTGAGTTTTGTTATCTGAATCTGCATCCCATCAAGGTTTCATTAGTTCACTAGAAACTAATTTGTCTTTGGCCTTTCTTTCCATAGTTAGAGAGGTGGGTCACTAGCAGGATAAAGAGGCAAAAACTGGCTTAAGATTTTTAAAAGAAAAATTACTTTTTTCTGTATAAGAGAGCCTTATCAAGAAGCCTGTGCAGTATCACACTTTTCCAATTACTTCCCTTTTAGGAGCGCTAAATTTGTTTTGTCCTCCCCAAATTACTGCAAATCTCCACTCCTCTTTGAATTTTGGAGCAGAATGATGTTTTCAGATATGCCTCAACTTCAGCTTTCTAAAGCAACAACCTATAATGGGTAATAACTTATTTCATAGGGTTAAATAATATATTATTCTAACAGCTGCAATAATATATTTTTAAAAAAGTGATAGGATTGGAAAGCCAAATGATGAAAAGAATTTGTAAGAACCAAAAATTCAAGTTACTTGGTCACTGTTATCCTAGCCTTAGAGTATATCTTTCCGATAAACATATATTTAAATTTAACTTTGCTGCTTGGCAATGAGGAAAAGAATTAAAGCTTTACTTTTGTCATCTTATTCGTAAGTATTAGCAAGCTAACACTGGAAAAGCAAAACTTAGGACTACAATATCTTTATTTCCAAAGGTGGACAAGGTGGACTTTAAAAAAATATTTTTGGTTTTGTAGTAAACTCATCTTATATTTCTCTTCTACACTATTAAAGTTAAAGCTAAATAATTAATAGAATGAAAATAATTAGGACTGTCCATTCCAAAAAAAAGCAAAAAAAAGCAAAAAAAGCAAAAAAAAGCAAAGGAACCTGTTTTCTTTTAGGTGAGTCATATAGCATGAGCCAATTCACACAATATGGACATATAATTAAAAAAATACATTCCAAAAGAATGAAAGCTGATAGATACACAGGTGATCCAATCAAGATGACCTGAGGTGAGTAACTGAATTTCAGTGCAATAGTTTCATAAATGATAAAATTGTCCTACAGATTAATCTGTTTAAGGTGCACATGTGCAATCTGGCATATTACCAGCACTGCCTAACTTTTACCAACACTCTGCTGTAACTTTGATCTTTAGAGATTACGAGCAGTGTTATTAGTCCTCTGATATGTAGTGAGGGCTGTAACTTTGTGCAAATGCCAGTGTGCGAGTCAAAGGTTTCAAAAAGCTGAGCTAGTGAACTTTGGACAGCAGTTACAGCTGTTTCCCAGCCTTGCAGTTGCACTTTTTCAAGACAGTAACCGGGATACTGGCCTTTTTACAGGAGCAGCGTGCCTCCAAGGCAGTAAATAATAACTACAGAAATATTAATTTCCTTACAAGATAAAGAGGGTTTTTGTCTATATTTGATGCTTTGTCATGGGTACTGGCTGTATATTGTAAAACAAAACTGTCAAGGAGCAAAATTCAACACTGGACTACTCCTGGTCCCCTTAGTCAGTAGAAAGCAACCCATCACAGTTAGGACTGTGCCAACCAGTCTTTGGCTGGCTGGCTGTCCACTAACCTGTGCCAGCTGGTCTAGGCACAGCTAAAGGGCTAGCATGCACCAAGGCTGTGATCAGTAGTTGGTGTGGAAATTGCCCTCTAAGCACTGTCCCTCAAACTGTAGATGCTTGTGTGCTCTCGTGTTACACCCCTGGGCATTCAGCACATACTCCTGACTTGAGCAGGAGTATAAAAGCACCGCTCTGACAAGCTGCAATACAGCCCTCATTCCTTTGGGCACTTTGGATTGAAAATGGCGTTACAGTAGTATCTCAGGCTAGCATATATGACTTCAAAGATCTGTATGGACTGGGGTGTGCCTTCTGTGACAGGGTCAGAACATGGTTCCTTTTGGTCGTATCCTGACTATACACTGTCAGATTTGTGTGAGTTTGGCAGTTGCTGACTCCTCTGACACCTCTGCAGCCTCTCTGCAGCAGAGTGTGGAGAGGTCCCTTCTGCAATGTCAGAAAAAGAGACAATCTCAAATCCAGGATCCGCAAAAGAAAAGCTTATTTAGTCAGCAGCTTAAAAAAATCGAGACATCTAAAGCCCGGGTGCTGGGATCAAAGACCTTAGCCTGAGCCTGAAGAGAAGCAGGCGCTCGGAGACAAGGGTCTGCTGCTCAGGAATAGACTCCCCAGTTAAGCTGCGCTGTCAGTCTATAAATGCCAAAGGGGCAGAGGCCGTTTATCCTGAGCAGGGCACTCTTGGGGGTAATGCACCGAGGAGTGGCCGAGGCTCCCCAGGAACAAGCCTTTTTATCAGTTCTTGTCCCCGCCCAGGAACGCCCCATACCACCCCTTGCCCTGCCTCCGCGGTCCCGGAGCATTGGATGGTTCAAACAGTGACGTCACTCCCACCCACCAATGGCCCCTTGCCCTGCCTCCGCGGTCCCAAAGCATTGGATGGTTCAAACAGTGAGGTCACTCCTGCTCACCAATGGCTCGCTGGCTGTCCGGAATGTTGGTTTGGGTGGGAAGGAGCCTCATTAATATTCCAGGTTGCCATGGAGGCAGCCTGCAAGAGGGCAGGGTAGCTGTTAGCTTTAGAAAGTGGCTCTTAATATTCCCCCTTCAGACTCAGACAAGATTTGATCCCAGTTTTGAAAATATACCTTTAAAATATGAAAAGTGGCTCAAAAAGTTCTAAACTGTACACAATACATAAGCAAACTCAAAAGCTTAAGTAGGGATTACACAAAACTTGAAAACTTTCTTAAAAAGTGTACCTTTTGAGAATTTAAATAGATTCTGACAGAAGGTATTTCTGAAAACTTTATAAAAACATCTTAAACCTTTGAATGTATAAACTTTAATTCTCTTAACTGGACTAATTAATTTCACAACTTCATACCAAGTCACAACTTCATAACAATTAACAAACTTAATTAACCTAAACACAACAGTTATTTTCCCTGCTTTAACCCACAGTTCCTCACAGTCTCTGGTGCAAAAGTCACTTTTTGGTCAAAATGTGCATAACAAGCAAGAGATGGTTGTACTGCTCCCCTGGAGTCTCTGTTACAAATTGACTAAAATTTACTGTCCCTGTGTTGGGGTCACTGAGCCTGCTATTGAGCCAGGGAAAATGGCTCAGGTTGGCTGGTGGAAAAACTCAGGGAATTGAAAAACGCTTCCCCCGTGTTTCCATAAAGGAAAAGTCTCTCCCACATGTCTCCATGGTTGAATTGTAACTTTACCCCCCAGATTCTNCATCTCTCCATGTTTGAATTGTAACTTTCCCCCCCAGATTCTGTAAAAATGGAATACTACATCTCCCAGCAGCCTGTGTGGCTGCCTCCTGCCCTAGCCCTCTGTCCCGCCCCGATCCTCTGTCCTGCCCCCTCCCTATCCCCATTGGTGTTTCTCCCAAGTCCCACCCTGTTCCACCCCCGTTCCCCCATCCATTGTCTGCCTTCCTTGGCCCCGCCTTTGTACCGCCCCTGGGGCGGGGAACAGAGTTTACAAAACCAAGCCTCACATGTGGGTTGTATTATTTTGCTCTCCCTCTCTTTCACGAAATGTTAAACCTGTGGAATCCTGGGTTGGAGGAGAGCCCTCTTTGCCTCTATCCCTGCTAATATTGTAGATATCTGGCAAAGGTGTGGCGGTCGTGCCTTCACAGCAGCACAGGGCAGAAACAGGGGTAAGCTGGCAGATTAACTGCTCCTGATCTGTTTCTCTCCAGGGACAGTTTGGGGAACACAGCAGCCTCTCTGCCTGCCCTAATCTCCCCACAACCTTTCTAATTTTATATCCCTGCCCAGGCCCCAGCTGGGTATTGCAGTAGCCCATAGCATTCAATACACAGAAGTAAGTAAATAAAAGTACTGCAGTATTAGGAGTATTCACTTTGCCTTCAAGTATCTGCCTTCAGTGCAGTTTGTGCCCTGTGACCTTAGTAATCATTGTTTCCTGCATATTTTCAATGGAGAGATGCACTTCTGTGAAGCAATCTGGATAGACTATTGTCTAAAACCCTTAAATTTAAGAGGATTTAGTTTCCAGCTAAAGTTTGCAGGTACCAAAGATTTAAGAACATATTTACAAGCATGTTTGCTATGGCTAAAATTGAATTCTTTCCCTAAAAGTCAAAAAGGGTAGCTAACATTTGTCAATAGTTACTACCATAGATTTGTAAGGAGAAATCAGTTAGGCATGTGTCTGTGCTTATCAGTTGTACTCTACCACTTAGGTGGCATTTAAGCTTTGTCAGCATAAGTGTCTGACACTTTTTAAGGCCTGCTGTCACTTTTTATGGCATGTGTTCTTTAATTGCCGTATGGGTCCCTAAAACTAAAGGTTCCTGTGTCTAACCACAGGAGATAGAATTTTACTAAATAGTGATGAATTCGATAAATTTTGGGTGTCTAAATTCTGAACCCAAATCCCCAGATGCTCCCCCCTTGATAAAAAGCAGGGTGCTATATTGGGATGAGTGGATGAGTTGAAGAGAGAATAGCATTAATAGCATCTGTTAATGCCCATTAGATCCTTGAGCGGACTCTCCACAGCTATTGCAAAAGCTGCCTGTATCCAGGCCATGAACAGGCATAACCCTATTAATGTTCCTATTTCAGCCTCTAAATTATGACATACAAATCCACTAATTAAGGAAGCCCCTGCCATCCGCAAAAGTTATCTCATTGCTAAATGACATGAAATTGGGATAGACACTGACTTTAGTGCTCTCTGTTGGCTGTAACAGAGATTGTTGGAGATCTGGGAGAAGTTCTACTATGCAGAGATATCCCTATGATGGCAACATTAAATCATGCTATCATAAATTGTGTGTGAGTGATGGGATGGGATAGTACATCTAGTGAAACCAAAAATAAAAGTCACAAGATCAGACAAAAAATTCCCTGGGACCTGAACTCCCTGATCCTCCACCCAAGACTTGGAGATGGAGACAGCTGTGTAATCAAGTCTCAGCATTAGGCATTCCAAGATCTGCAATTCAGAGACTGTTTAGCAGCACTATCCTAGGTCTCATTAATGTGGTTCTGTGAGATCCCCCAGATCAGAGGCATGAGGTTAGCAATCAGAGGGAATATATTCCAAACACCTGTAAGACGAGCTGCTGTTCTGTAAGTGCTGGCATTAAACAAGATGTAAAAAAGGAAGTAGTGTGCACATGAAGATATATGCAGAACTGTAAGTAGGATAAATGCATATTGGCACAATGTATATTGACACAACAGAGACTAACATAGTCTACGCAATGCATTCCACTACTTGTAAGACCCCCAATAAGAATATTGAAACTGTATTGCCACAAATTTCTAATATTGGATCCTATGTCATCAAGTATACAGGCCAGCAACAAGTGCTATTTAGTCCTTCATTGTCTCTGAAACGAGTGGAATTCTCAGAGCCCATTAGTATCTCTGCAATTAAACCTGCTTCCTCACCACTCCTGAGCACATATTACACAGCATGGCCAGCAGGGTTGCATAGATTGATCCTCACCTCTCCAGAATGATGATCAAGGGGAGATGGGACAGGCATCCTGGGAAAGCATTAGGAATATTAAATAAGATGAATGCTGAAGTCCTAGCAAACAAAATAAATTCACTAACAAGTGGTTTATACCAATTGGAACACCCATTTAGATCTTCCTTATCCGCATTAGGAGCTAATCAATGACTATCAGATGTATTAGCTCCATGGGGAAGGATTGATGAAAAGAATCACCTGCTCGTAGTGGTGAGTGCTCTAGGTGCAGCACAAGCTGGTATCTCTTATTCTCTTAGTTGTATCCAAGATCAATTGTGGGTACGGTTGGCTGCCCCAGTAATTAGAAGGAAAGGTGATGAGGGCATCTTGCCTACTGAAATTTGAAAAGTGTTCTGGGATAGCGCAACTGAATTTGGAAGGAATTTCCAGTCTTGGTTACATTTAGTGAATTTCACCAATGAACCTACTGACAGTAAAGCTGCAGCTTTTTTTCTGACAATATGCAATGTTTATTTTCAACCCTGTATAGCAAATCATTGCCATGGGGTTGAATCACTGTGGATTCAAAATTCAGAATTTAGACTGTTGAAGCCTCTCTTCCAGTTTTTTTGTGTACCTCCTCAGTGGCAGAGCATGAGACAAGAAAAAAGTCCTTGACTTAGGATAAACATGAGTTAGACAAAACCAAAACATCAGTATGTTATCAACACCATTCTCATTCCAAATCCAAAACACAGCACTGTAACAGCTAATGAGAGGAAATTAAGTCTATCTTAACTGAAACCAGGACACACACTAATCACTTTCTGTAGGTGCCTATTTCCAGTAAAATGCATTATGTGGACTGAGAACCATTTCTATATTTACACTTTCAAAAGTAAAATTATGTCAATTTTTGTAGATTAAAAAAATTGGAATTTTGAATCTGTTCTCTAATAAATGCTTCTAAAGGTACAGTTTTAGAATTAGATTAAACTGAAGCTTTTTTAGCAGCTGATTGTGGGGCTACCTGAGCACTGCTGGCAGTCCAAGGGAATATACAGAACCATGGAAAAGAATCACAGAATCATTAAGGTAGGAAAAGACCTTCAAGGTCATTGTCAGAAAAAATGACAATTCACAAAACTGAGGTTCACAAACAGATGATTTTTATTGCGGCTCAGTTTTGTGTAAAATCCGGAATCCCCGAAATAAGCGAAAAGGAAAAGGAAAATAACAAGCCCGGGTAGTACAGCAATTAGACCCCCTAGTCTGCCGGCTGGCAGACTAGAGTAGCTCAATTAGGAGCTGAACCCAAAGGGTGTTAGCAGAAAAATCCTCGAATGAGGAGAGGATGTTGCTCAGCTCCCACTCTGGCTCACTGCTAATCAGCTGCCGAGAGACACCTCTGGCCTCAGAACACTCTAGGAGCACCTGAGGAGAAAAAGGCACACGCTCCTGAGCGCAGGGGTATTTATAGGATTTTTGGAGAGGTGGAGACCTCTCTGTCTCTACCTAAATTCTTGATAACAATAGGCTGGTGGCTTTGAGTGAGGGTCCCCCTTCCGCCAATGAGATGGCTCGTGTCTAGGGTAATTTGCATTGGCGGGAAGGGGTCCTCATTAAAATTCTGGTCACGTACACCAAAGGTGACAGGGATGGTTATTTTTGGCTTTGCTTGAGGCTTGAGGCTATAATATACTGAGCTTAGGCTGTTCCCCTTTCACAACACAGGTTCCCCTTTAAAGTAGTAACAAAGAACAGAACTCAACTTTATCAATTAACTAGGACAGAACAAAGTTTAACATTTAACAAGAATCAACTGTAGGTGTACCCTGCCTTAATCATGAAAATTCATTTTAGGTCTTTTCATATTTAACAGTCATCAAGTCCAAACTTTGACCAAACACCAGCTGGTCAACTAATCCATAGCACTAGACCCCTCATCCAGTAATTTCTTGAACACTGCCAGGGATGGTGACTAAACCATCTTCCTGGGCAGCCTGTTCAAATGCTTAACAACCCTTTCAGTGAAGAAATTCTTCCTGAAAAAGAAATGTGCCTTTTGGCAGAAGCTTACTCAGGTCCAATTAAACAAGGTTTCCAGGACGTCATGAATATATGATTTCTGCTGTATTTATTGTGGCTTTTGTAATTGAGTTTATTCATGTACTGCGCAAACATATTTCATATGTTGTTAGTAAAACCTGAATAGCCTTTTAGAATTCCATGTGGAAAAGACTGAAGTTTATAACTACATTTCATTAATGCACAGATTTCTGAGGGCTTCCTAACCTAGACTCAGCTGCTCCGTACTTGCTTCTCAGACACTTAGGTTTTTTCAGAATTACTAGTAATAACTGCATACGAAGCATGGAAAGTGTGTGGCCCAAAGGGTTGAGCTTTTCCAAAGTTTCTAATATTAAACACACCTTGAAGTCAATATTTTTTTTTAAAATCATACTCTATATTGAAATGAGCAGTATTAAACATACAAATGAGACATGAAGAAGAAATTTTAAAAACTGGGTGTTGCAACTTGTAGGCTGTGTTAATTTCTAAGGATCTGTTTGCAGTTTAGAACTTCAATGTCTGATTTTTCTCATCAGAGCAAGATATCTTAATCAATCTGATGGTGACAAAGGTAAAAACATCTCACTAACTGCCCTTTTTTCATATTACACACAGTTTGGGTTATCTGGTTGCTCTAGTTTTGTCTTTTGAGTAGGCAGGAAGCTGAGGACAAGAGAGATGATGCTTTGTTTGCAGCATAGTATACAGCTTGAAAATAATCATGGTATTCAATACTGTGAAGAGGACTATTTTTCTAATCCTTGCTTGGGTAGCAGAAAAAAGATATTACTAACTTCTTGACATCTCTGATTACTCTTTGAAGAGCTGTTAGTTCACTGTCTATTTTGAAAGCATATAAAGTGTTGTATATTTCTGGCTTCTAATTTTGGAGGGAATCTTCCCAGATGTTTCTATAGCAAAATCACATATACTAAAAACAACTATTTTCAGGACTATTTAGCTCAAATTCCTTTCCATGAGTAATTAAACAATATCTTTTTATACTGAATTTTATAGAGAATGGTGGAGACACAACGCTTTGTCTGACTACAGTTTTAGAGAGTGACAGTCAGATGGTATATAATCCTTACTGCTGCAACCAAGATGAGTTCTATGTGGTTAAAAATGTGGAAGCCACTACACACTTCCTATAGTTAAACTGTAAAAATAAAAAAAATCTTTGAATAGCTGGATTGGAATGTGCTTCTTCAGCCAACCTGTGGCCATTGCAAAATTATGATGGACCTTGGCTCTGTTTCGAGAGGCTCAAAGGATTTATAAAGATGTTAACTCATGCTAAGCAAAGTACAAAAAGGCTGCAGAATTTTTTCCACTGACTATTTCATAGTATTTAATGAACACAAAATATTTTAATTTTCATGTGTAGTGGTTCAGTTTCTGCTTTACAGTTTTAAATCCTAAACACTGAAAGCAAATAGGCAGGTTCACTTGGTAAAAAGACTTGTGTTCATTTTGTTTTTTCAGTCCAAGTCCATGAATTGGGAAATGACAGTAAACCTTGAAAGTAAGTAAAATTTCAGGAAAACTGTTCTGGTGAAGGAGTGCTAGCAGACAGATAGTTTGCTCTGTATTGCATCCCTGGATTTTATGTGTTGTCCCATTGAACATATATATCATCTTATGTTGATCTGCTTAAAGAACAGTTGTACTGAATCAGACCAAAGTATCCTGGTCTCCATTAGTGGCAAGTTATTAGAGAGCATAAGAGCAAGCGTGGACTGGTCTTTTCCCTGCCATGTTCCCTGGCTTTGTGCAGTCAGTGGCTTAGGGGTACACCATACTCAAGGATAGTAAGGGTAGATGGTCTGTATTCCTTGAATGGGTCCAATCCCTTTGGCCTCTTGGATGAGCTGGAAGGGTGAGTTCTATCAGCTGATTCAGTGTAATTAGAATGTACTTCTGTAGTCTGCATCAAACATCCTGAAGTGAAACTTCAGAGAAAAGCCTTAATTATTTATTCTGTTTTAAGAAATACTCAATAGCAGTTCCCCATTCACACACACTATTTTAACTGATCTCTGCTATGTCTCCCATAAGTAAAGAATTTTCAAAGCTTTCTTGAGGGAGCAAGTAGCAGAGGTGCATCCCAAAGAAGTCTTGTCAACCTTTGTGTGGCTAAGATTTTAGTTAAGATGTGAATGAATATACTTGTTATGCAGCTCAGTTTTCATTCATGCTATTTCACCTAGCTCATAATCGTTTAATATCACTTACCACTGGCTATGCTGTTGCAAAGAGATAATGCACATCCATAGCTATTATCCAGGTTGCTGCAAATACATTAGCTGTTCATGCTCTTTCCATTTTTAGAACAGCTTTTAATTTTCAAAGAAAATTTTTGATGCTTTTCTTCCAGATCATCACTCTGTGTCTCAGGTATTATTTTTCATTTCCCAGGACAAGTGACTGTTTTAAGTCCACTCTGCCTGTGCTCCTGTGTTCTACCATCCCATAACTCTGGTGGTCCTACGGTCTTCAAGAGTCTACACAAATCCTAACCCCCTGTATGGCTGCAGCACAGACCATTCACCAGTCTCTCTGTTTCTTCCATTTTTCAGCCTTTCTCAGTTGAGTGTCTTTCAACTGATGTGTTCATTTTCTTGGTCTTAGTGCTGTAAAATTCTCCATTTCACAAATATATCGAAGAGTTCTTTGTGGACACTAAGTTCTTTTTCCTTTGTTGTCTTATATTGGGTTTTGTGGTATTGGGGCATTGTGAAAACTTGCCTGGTTTATGTCTAAGGTTGATCTCTCTATTTATTTTTATGTGTATGAATTTCATGGGGGGTGGGGGGTTAGAATGGTTATTTTGGGGGATTTTTTTGATGTTTGTATGTATATGCAGACTGTCTTTTTATGATGCATGCAGGAAATAGAAGTAGATGCATCCCCAGAATAGTTCAGTGCATGGTTCCGATTAACTGGCATGCATTCAGAAGTATGGGATAAATAAAGAAATTGCTGAGCATACTGAAATGGTGCAGTTAAAGATGTGAATGTAGGCCAAATTGTACCAAAAAGTATAGGGAAAAAAAGGTAAAATACGGAACTGTAAGAGTAGTGGCAATACGAAGAATGTTCAAACCTTAGCTAGAAAATTTTTGCCCTCAGTAAGGTGGTACCTGTGACTGGTTTTGTTAATAGCTATCAAACCTTGGGCATTCACACATCCAGAGCTCCTTCTGGGAAAGCAGTGAGTGGGCTGTAGGTATGAACTGTGTCAGTTTGTCAGGCACAACTATTACAAACTCAAGAACTAAAACCAAAACAGTTGCATCACATCTCAAAGTTGATGTAACAGATGATAAATGAAGATCAGGTTCATGACCATCTTTGAACAGCCTTGTCTAGTGGAAGGTGTCTTTATGCATGGCATCAAGATGGTGATCTTTGTGGTCCCTTCCAACCCAAACCATTCTATAATTCTGTGACAACCAACAAATTTTGTTGTTCTTTATGTTAATTTTTAGTTCTTTCCATATAGTTGCCTAAGCCCCTTCAGCAGTCTCTTTCCAGAGCATACATATTAAGAAATCAAAATATCTTGCTAAACAACATGCACATGTTACCAAAATAAGAATATTTTCTGCAGAACTGGTTGACATGTACATGCTGAGCACCACTGATCCTGTAAGGACATTCTTCCAGGTCTCAGTCATGACTGTTCTGGGGTTTGGATTGCCGTCTGGTAGATGGGATAATTTCTGTGTCTAGGTTCCCTGGCTTTTAATAATCAGGAGTTGGGGCATTTGTGTCCCATCCTCAGACTGTGTTAGGCTGCTGTTTTCCATCTCCTTTCTAATGTATACAGTGTGCCAGTAGGTTCTGATAAGGGACAGCAGGTTCTGTTAAGGGAAAAGGTGGTTTCTGCCTGCAAAGGAGAGTTGTGAGTTCTTTCCCCCTGGGGAGGGAGACATCCATGTTACTGGGAACAGAAACCAGCCTGCAAATGCCAGGCTCTAGTCATAGCTACCTCACAGTTATGCAGTATTTTAATGTTGTCAGTGTGTTTTAATGTGGAGTCTTTCTGGTTAATAAGTACAATGACAAAAAAGTGCTTTAGCTGCTGTCCAGTTCTGTCCTGAGAGGACTAACCACCACATCTAAAATGTGCTGAAGAACTTTCCATGGGACAGTTTATTTTGTAAACACAGTAAAACCTATTAGCAACAATTATATGTACAATTCTGGGGCTAGATTTCAAAAAAAATAAGCTAAAGTGTTGCAGTACTTGGTTTTTATATGATTAACTTGGATACAGAGTCCAGTGTAATGAAGATCTATGCCAACTTGCTGCATACATCTCTGTTCAGACTTTAATATGATGTAGTTAGACAGGTATTACTTTACCATCTCCATTTAATTTGAGAAATTCAGAGTATTATTGTAAAAGCAGAAGTTTAAAACCCCTTTCCTCCCAGTGGCAGAGGGATTGCGCTTTTCAAATGCTCTGTTGTTTTCCCATCCAACAAAGACTTTATGACCCTCCAAAGGCTTCTGAAGAAATGCCCAGATTCAAATCCCTTTTCCCAAAGATAAGAAGACAAGCTTCATGAACCGAATTGCTTTTTCCCTTGTATGCCTACAGGTGTCCAGGACCTGTTGCATAGGTCAAACTTTGTTACTTGTCTTTTAGAGGGCATCTAATCCTTACGGGGATAGGGCAATCACTTGTCTTGGTTTCAGGGTAGGATAGAGTTAATTTCTTCTCAGTAGCTGTTACAGTGCCCTGTTTTGGATTTGGAATGAGAATGGTGTTGATAAAACACTGGTGTTTTGGTTTTCTGCTAATTGTGTTTATGCTAAGTCAAGGACTTTTTTCTCTGCCATTGAGGAGGTGCACAAAAGAAACTGGGAGGAAGCTTAGCTGGGACTGGTGATCCGAACTGACCAAAAAGATATTCCACACTATAGAATATCATGCCTGGTGTATAAACTGGGGGCAATTATTGTGATGAGGGGCCTGTCTGGGTTAGGGAAGGGGGTCTGGTATTGCTCAGTGTGTGGTAAGCAATTGCACTGGGAATCACTTGTTTTTCCCTTGTTACTGTAATTATTATTTTCACTATTACTGTATTTTTTACTTTATTTTCAATTAAACTGTTCTTATATCGACCTACAAGTTTTACTTTGATTCTCCTCTGTAATCTATCAGATTGGCAGGGTAGAGAAGGGGATTGAATGAGTGGCTACACGATGCTTAATTTCCAGTTGGGCTTAAACCACAAAACCAGTGCCAGTAAACATCAAGTTTGTGACTACCTGAAGACCTTGAATATACGTAAATCCTAGGAACGTGATGTCTTGAGAGAGTTGGCTGATGTAGTTGCCAAGCCTCTTGCCATGTTATTTGAGAAGACATGGCAGTCAGGTGGAGTCCCAGATCACACCAAACACCAAACAAACCAAAATCACACTCAGATCACACCAAACTGAGTGGTGCTGTTGACACACCTGAAGGATGGGATGCCATCCAAAGGGACCTGGGGAAGCTCGAGAAGGGGCCCATGGGAATCTGATGAGGTCTAACAAGACCGAGTGCTGCTGCTGCTCCTGGGCAGGGACAGCCCCCGGTGTCAGCACAGGCTGGGCAGGAACAGACCGAGAGCAGCCCTGCCCAGAGGGACTTGGGGGTGCTGTGGGTGAGAGGCTGCACATGACCCAGCCATGGCACTCCCAGCCCAGAGAGCCAAACGTG
Organism: Rhipidura dahli; assembly: GCA_013399225.1. Taxonomy (NCBI): domain Eukaryota; kingdom Metazoa; phylum Chordata; class Aves; order Passeriformes; family Rhipiduridae; genus Rhipidura; species Rhipidura dahli. Next base: position 196,732 of record VXAC01001185.1, on the reverse strand, counting down.
TCCTGGGCTGCAGCCAGAGCCCCGTGGGCAGCAGGGGAGGGAGGGGATTCTGCCCCTCTGCTCTGCTCTGCTGAGACCCACCTGGAGCACTGCATCCAGCTCTGGGGTCCCTGCACAGGAGGGACAGGGACAGAGCAAGTCCAGAGGAGGCCACCAAGATGCTCAGAGGCATGGAGAACCTCTCCTATATGAGGAGGGGTTGGGATTGTTGAGCCTGGAAAAGAGAAGGCTCCAGGGTGACCTAATTGTGGCCATCCAGTGGTAGATGAAGACAACTTATAAAAAAGATAGAGAACCCTTTACAAGAGCATGTAGTGACAGAACAAGAAGAAACGGCTTCCAACTGACAGTGAGTAGGTTCAGATGAGATATTAGGGAGAAATTCTTTACTATGAGGGTGATGAGACACTGGCAAAGGTTGCCCAGAAAAGCTGTCAATGNGTTGGCTGATGTAGTTGCCAAGCCTCTTGCCATGTTATTTGAGAAGACATGGCAGTCAGGTGGAGTCCCAGATCACACCAAACACCAAACAAACCAAAATCACACTCAGATCACACCAAACTGAGTGGTGCTGTTGACACACCTGAAGGATGGGATGCCATCCAAAGGGACCTGGGGAAGCTCGAGAAGGGGCCCATGGGAATCTGATGAGGTCTAACAAGACCGAGTGCTGCTGCTGCTCCTGGGCAGGGACAGCCCCCGGTGTCAGCACAGGCTGGGCAGGAACAGACCGAGAGCAGCCCTGCCCAGAGGGACTTGGGGGTGCTGTGGGTGAGAGGCTGCACATGACCCAGCCATGGCACTCGCAGCCCAGAGAGCCAAACGTGTCCTGGGCTGCACCCAGAGCCCCGTGGGCAGCAGGGGAGGGAGGGGATTCTGCCCCTCTGCTCTGCTCTGCTGAGACCCACCTGGAGCACTGCATCCAGCTCTGGGGTCCCTGCACAGGAGGGACAGGGACAGAGCAAGTCCAGAGGAGGCCACCAAGATGCTCAGAGGCATGGAGAACCTCTCCTATATGAGGAGGGGTTGGGATTGTTGAGCCTGGAAAAGAGAAGGCTCCAGGGTGACCTAATTGTGGCCATCCAGTGGTAGATGAAGACAACTTATAAAAAAGATAGAGAACCCTTTACAAGAGCATGTAGTGACAGAACAAGAAGAAACGGCTTCCAACTGACAGTGAGTAGGTTCAGATGAGATATTAGGGAGAAATTCTTTACTATGAGGGTGATGAGACACTGGCAAAGGTTGCCCAGAAAAGCTGTCAATGCCCTATCCCTGAAAGTGTTCAAGGCCAGGCTGGATGGGGCTCTGAGGAATCTGGTCTAGTGGAAGGTCCCTGGAACTATGTGATCTTTAAGGTGCCTCCTAACCCAAACCATTCTGTGATTTTATGCTTTGAATCATCTGTCCTTATCTGGATCCAAGAGGAACACAGAGTGGGCTAGGTGAGGACTACAGAAGTAGTGGACCAGCAGAAATGCATCTTCCAGTTCTCTGATTCTTGTGTTTTCCTACTGAAATAATAAATCAGAAAGGCTGATGGCAGTCTAATGTTACATATTCAAGTCTGGGAAAGCCCATCTCTTACTGATGGGGCTTCATGTGCTGTGTGGATAAACATGACTATTAATCTCTTCTGACAGGAAGAGGTATGAGTCATATGAAATTTAGCTTTTTCAAACACTTAGATTAATGTGCCATTAAAAAAAAAAAAAAATCTGTTGGGAACAGAATTGGGTATGTAAACTGAATTTCCAGCTAGCACAGGCAGGCAGCAGATGTTGTTGCAAATATCTGTCCTCTAGAAAACCCCCATCTGGAGAATGACTTTTTATTGCCAAAGTCAAGATTGCTGAAGAAATCAGCATTTTCATAAGGAAGGAAGATGCTTCTTTCAGTGTGTTCTTTTCAGAAATGTGGGAAAAGGCAACACAGAAATACAGCTGGGATAAATTTTCTTCTTCCAAGTTTAATTCTTCCTGCAGGGATTGTAATATTAATGTCCTTTTTATCGTTACCTAAATTAGGATGCAACAAGGTTTGTTTATAGATGGAAGGTACATTTTTTCTACTGTGGAAGAAGGGCTGGGCAGCTTTTGCCAGCATCTGAGCTAAGTTTAAAAAAAATTTTAAAAATAGTATTGGTGATGTTTCCTCCCCAGGGGCATTCATAATGTTGTCTTATACGTTACAGATCTCCCTTTCTCCAGGCACAGAAATTCTCTTTCCAAAGCTCTTTTAATTGCTCTTCAGTCTTTATAGTTCTTGTATTGCCAGCCTGTGGGCAAGTGTTGATATACCATTTATTGTTCAGCTTTATTTGAAAGCTTGTCAGAAGACTGAATGACCACTAATGTCTTAATTACACAGTAATTAGGACACAACACCTTAACTACGCTCCGAAACGAGTCTGAGACATTAAAAGTGTCTTTTTATTTCCTTTTGTCTTTAAATGTTTTTCTGCATTCTTCACTTATCTATAGTTCTCTGTTTAGGCAGACATTTTTATTGTTTTTATATTTGCAAATCATAAGAAACCCTTTTATCTATAGGAAATCTCTTATTTGTCAGTTTGAAACTGGAATTTGAGCAAGTGATACCACCGGTGCATAAATAACAGATTACAGGAAATCTGTCAGTTTGTCTGATCACACCTCTGCAAGCTCATGGCAACAGCTTTTTGTTCCCTTAGAAGTGACTTGAGCTAATGAAAGGAAGACAAGAACCTCTTGCTTTTCAAGTATAATACATTTGAGGAGATGTGAGGATGACTCATGAAAGAAATAAGCAGAATTAGTATGAAATCATTGAGAATTTTCCTTTTTTATCTCAGTCTATAAAAATATTATTGTTGTGTTGAACTGGTGGAGAAATACCTCTGGTCCAGGTAGCAAGACTCACAAGCTGCAGGCTGAGATCAAGACTGAAATGTGGATTGAACTCTGTGTGGGAGCCCAAGACAAGAGGCTGTGAACTGCCAACCTTAGGGGTAACACACAGGAGCTGGGAATCGTTGACCCTTTAGATAACCAAGGAGATGAAGATGTGTGATGCCAGCAAGGTGGATGGACAGAGAGATGGGGTAGAAGCTGAAGATTCAGGGGGAAGAGCAAGACTTGCACACAAGTAGACTGTTAGGAGATAAAAGCCCAGGGGTTCCTTTGTTGGGGGTCCCTCCTCAGCAGCACCAGCTGGGGCTGTTTCTGTGTTACTGTGCTATGAATAAATGGCTTTATGGAATGAGACATCTGAGACTCTGCCAGGGGAAATGTAGGATGGGGCCCGTGAGGAAACCTGGTCTGACTGAGTGGGATGTGCAGGAGCCGAGCAGGGACCCTTTGGGGCTCTGGAGCCGCCTGTGGTGGAGGGGCTTTGGTCCCAGCAGTGAAAGTCCCTGACTTTGGGAGTGAGACTGCCAGGAGCTTTGGGAATGGTCAGGCTGGGGATTTTCCTCAGCAAATTATCATCTTCAGAGCTTGGCTCATGTCTCTTTACTTTCAAGTTGCTTGCTTCATGTAAGTAGCTTTTCTTTGTTGTGTGGATAGCACAAATGAACCTGTTTCAATAAAAAGATGAGTCTACTGTGTCTGGGTAGACAGAAAGGAAAAAAACCCTGGAATGTGAGTTGCTTAATCTAAAAGGGCAAATTTTAGATTTTTCCTTCAGCCTGTGAACTGAAATGTTTCCAAGCTGTTAACTGAAAATTATATTCAAAAAAGGGCGGTTGGTCTTGATTTAGGTTTTCCCTTTAAGTTTTCTTTGACAGATGAGTATGAAGGCAAGAGTTCTGTTAAAAAGATGAAAAATTTCTGATGTTTTGAATTTTGATAATATAGGTATTACAAAAATTATAATGTACCAGCTTGGGCCTTACTGTCCACCTTTATTTGTAGGTGAGAGATACTGTATTTAGTTTGCAGAATAGGTTAGTTGATAAATACATACTTTTCAGAACATTGATTAACCTAATTTGATCTTTTCATCCAAGCAGGTATTAATATACCTCTAGTTACAAGCTTTGAATAAATGAAAAGTCAAAAACATTTGTCCAATTCTTGGTGGAAAGGAACTAACCAATAAACAAAAATACAGCACAAGGGAATGCAATGAAGAAAGAAAATAATTTCACAAATACTGAGTAAATTCTGATCTATTCTTTGAAAGTTAATTAATACCTGGTAGATAATGACTCTATGCCTGTACACCTAATAAAGTAAATCTCTTTCATCCATATAAGGTTTTTGGGCTGTATGCTAGTTATTAGACATGTAGAGTGTCTTCTTTTAAAGGCTAAAATGCACTCGATTGGAAATTCAGCATTAACGCATCGCATGTAATATCCTGGAAAACTTAAACAATTATTTTGGCTCACTGAACAGTAAGAAGCTGTTAAGATCTTTCACATAACCAACTAATTTAAATAGGGAGTGTCCACAGGTAGGATCTCATCACTGTTGAAAACAAAGACAGTGTTTACTATTCTTTAAAAAAAGTTGATTTTTCTTTGGATGAATGAGCAGACAGGTAAGAGAACGCTTAAGGAGACACCAGACAAAGACATTGGTTACATAGCTCTGAAAAAAAAAAAAAAAAAAAAGAGAAAAAGGACCTGTGTGTTAAGTGCTACTTCAGTGAAAAATATCTGAGAGCTTTACCCCGATGCTGATGAATTTACAGAGGTGATTACCACCCATTTTCTTAGTACCAGTAAAAAACAGTGAATAATTTGCTAGAGCTAAGTTTAAAGGCAGTGACCATGCTGCTTGTATTTTTGTACCATAGCAAGCAAAAGATTTAGACAAAATGACTGAAGACCTATTCTTAGCCCCCACAAAAGATAAATGGAAGGCTTCTTATTGGCATTAGGGGAAATCTGTAGTATCTAATTTTTCAACATGCTGCACACCAAGCTCATAAGCAAAGAGTGGAAATGCTACACACTCCAGGGCAACAGCTTTAATCTACTCTGAACAAACACTTAAGAGCCTTATTCCTTTTTCTGATTTATATTCAGTGCCCTTGTGATTTGTTTCTGCTTCTTCTCCCTCTGAGGGAAGAGGGAGTGGAAGCAAGTGTATCAGGGGGCACTTCAATTGCCAGGTGCTAGAGGTGAACTGTGTGAATGCAATTATTTACCTTCAGACGTCATGAAGAAAAGTCTTCTTTTATCACAGTTCAACACTTAAATTTAGTAATGTAAACCTCACATGAACAGTGTACTCACCATCACGTGTGGCTTTTCTGTGTTTCTCAGTGGGGGAGTGTTTTCAGTTAACCATTTACAAAAACATGCCCAAATATGCTTAATATTTAAGTTGAAGTCTAAAAACCTCGGGTAGAAACTGTAAAAGGTGAGTAACTACTGAAGAATTGGATTCATGTACTCATAGGAACTACTATGAGCAAAAAGCAATGGTAATTTTATCCACATAGCTGAAAATGCAATTTTGTACTAACATCCTTCCATGTGAAGGCTTCAGAGAGCACTTAATCATCTGTTAATCAGTTTATGTTTCTGGGAGACAAAGGTGGGTTCTGAAGCTGTATCAGGCACTATTCAATTTAAATACCTTTCATCACTCACAGCTTTTAGACAAACAAGCCTGTCATTTTTCTAGACATCTTTTGTGCGTTCAAAAACTGGTGCAAATATAATCCTGAGCAGGGAAGAGAAAAAAAATACCTGCTTGGTATTTTCAAAGTATGAGGAAGGCAATAGGCTGCCTAGTATTATCAAAACTGCCCAAACACCTGTATCATGGTAATATCCTTCTTATCCTTGTTAGCATTAATCTTGGAATTTTGATCACCAAAGACTAGTCCACTTTCGGACTTTTTTTTTTTTTTAATTTGGGTAGCTACAGTGCTGACAATGCCTTTTAATGCTTTTGTTAATCCAGCCATTAGTTCTTTGCCTCCTTTTTCCCAATTTATGCTAATTCAAATGCAATATTTTCTATTTCCAGACACTTGCCACCCACTCCCAGTGACGACAATAAGCATTGTTATCTTTTTGTATTGTACCTAGTCACTGGACCTGATTCAGCAATTATATTGCTTACTATACTTACTTCAGGAATGAATTCACAGTTCGAGAACAGACTATACAGTCGCAGGGCACAAGTTCTTGGTTTTTTTGGTAATAGAAACATCCCCAATATTTAAAACAGGTCCCCAGAAGCAATGTAGGGACATGCATTTCTGCATGTATGGGGATTGCCAGTGATTGCTCCCATAGGAATTCCACATGGCACACTTGCTTCTGCTACCCCTTTGGACTGAGTTTGAAACAGGGATGCTAAACCTTGTGTCACTAACTTTTGCCTTGTCTTGTCACTTACTGGGCTCACCAGTGTGTTGCAGTCTGGTAATCCCATTCCCCATGTGAAATGGCTCACCAAGCTCTGTGTCACGGGTGAGTTTCGTCTGTCTTCCTTGTGTTACTTTACTGCCTGGGTATAATTCATTCATTCTAGCCATAAAATATTTTGTTAAAAAACCCAAACAAAACAAAGAGTTGAGAAGTCATTTGAAAACAGATTTGCAGTTCAGTTGAGCTAAATTATTTTTATTTTGATGAGGTTGTGAAGCAAATATGGTAGTTTCCTTCTTGGTTGTCTAGTATGAATGGTATGAAGAAAAATTCTGATGTATGGGTCCTACCTCCATTTAATGTCTTTTTTAATTTTCCTGTTTAGTATTAATTTTCCAGTCTGGGTTTGTCCTGTGCTTATCACTTCAAAGCTCCCATTCTGAAAGCTCAAAATTATGCTTTTGAGCAAATGATCTATTCATTCCTCTGTTAGATCAGGATCTGTGTCAATAGTTCAGACATATTTAATGTTTCTAAAGAGGCACTGTAGTTCCCTTTGCCCCGGGTTGGGGACTGGAAAAAGAGCTGAGCTCCATTTTAAAGTTTTCTTACACATATTTTCATTTAAGTGTTTTTTTCTAAATCTCTCTAATCTTCAAATTATTATAATAATAATGTAATAAATCTTTGCAAAGTCCTTTGAGGCAAAAGCACCATACAAATGGTAGGCAGGATTCTCAAGATGCTGTCTCACTCATTTTTGTTCTCATTTCTCTTATTTATTCACTTTCTGATATCACTGTCTCTGAGAATCTGCTTATAGTGTCAAACTTGTTCAATAAGAATGACTGGAGGGGGGAAAGTGTGTTCAAAGTCCCCAGGAATGCCAGAAGGTGGCCTTTGTAATAAATGATGCCCTTCCATGAAAATGGCATGGCCATGGATTTTAAGAGCAGAAGACAAATCTTATAATACATCATCCTGACCTGCTGCAAAACAAATAATAAAAATAATAAAAATAAAAAAATTAATAAAAATAATTACATACAAACAAAATAATTACATACAAAAATAATTACATACAAAACAAATAATTTCTGTACCAGAATAACAGATATCCAAACCATGATTTAAACTACATTGTTAAACTAACAGAGTGTACACTGTGTACACACACAATTTTTGCAGCGCTGTAAAACAATAATGTCTTCTAGTGTCGGTTTGTAATTGCTGAATTCTATTCTACCTTTTGGGGTTGATGAAGGAACAGTCTGGTATTAGATATTTCTTCCTGTATGCAGTTACAGACCACTTCATTTTTTCCAGGTGGGGTTCAGGAATGGATTTTCAGGATCATTCTTAGACTTCTTTTCTCAATAATTTCCAGGTTTTAATTTCTTTTTCAGTTTCCTCTTCCAGGAGCAGACCTCTTATTGAAGGTATTCATATCTGGCTAACAGACCTGCAGAGGTACAAGTTTGGCTTGGGTTTGGCCAAACCAAGAAGGTTTTGGCTGGGGTGGAGTTGATTTTTTTCAAGTTGGGGAGCAAGTGAGCAGCTGCACGGGGCTGAGCTGTTGGATGGGGATAAAACACACCACTACTGCACTCTTCTCCATGAGTTCTGCAAGCAGTGGGGTGGCTAGCAAGTGTAGATTCTGGCAAATATAAGCACTGTCACCAGGCCATGTGCATGGCCCACACAAGGAAGGGGGAGAGCTCACTGTTCAAAACATACTCTCATTTCTCTTAGCCAATGCCATGTCCACCATGCTACACTGCTCAGTGAGGTATGTTGAATATACTGCTTTCAAATCATTAGTGTGCAGAAAGATTATAAGAATAATCAAATTTGCTTCCTAACCAAATTATCCTATATTAAGAAAAACACAATCATTTCTGTCTCAAGCACAAATGTATTAGTGCTAATGAAAACTCCAGGGCAGCTTTGTGTAATTTCATTACAGACTACCTTGGAACATGGTAGTTCAATTAATCTCTGCAGCACCACATTGCATTCTTAACATTTTTCCAAGCAAGTTTCATTGAAATATTTATATTGGATCTGCAGACTTTAGGCACTTTGAACAAGAATAGAACATGATATGAGCTCAACATGATAGATGGCTAAAAGCAGATTGGGCTTTATTTAAAATACCTACTCTTAAGTCCTCTTATAACACATTCCGGACAAAGATTCCTGTTGTAAGTATAAATATACTTTAAAGATTGTGTAAATTTCCTAGTGTGCTGATCTTATGCTCTTCGTTACAGTGGCCCACTCAATATGAAGAAATATTTAGTCTCAGCCAGACTTGCATAACAACTAAAGCTGTTATAGTCAACACATCTGCAGCATTTATGCATGGCATGAAAGAAGAAAATAGTCTTGAAGTGACAATATAATTTTGAAGTCATGTTCCTGAGAAAGAAACATAGGGTTTCTCATGTCCTCTATGTCTATGGCCCATTAAATACCATGTTTTGACAAGAATTTCCAGTCTCATAGTCCCCTTTTCTCACTCTTTATGGCTCTGCTTTTGGTTATTTTGTTTTGGTTTTGTTGGGATTTTTTGTTGTTGTTGTTTTCTGATGGCTAGGTTCTAATATATGTTGCAACCATTTTTTCCCTGTTTTGGAAGCCAAGTAACATACTGACTAATTACACAGTATATCATTTTGTGGTCATGCTTAAAAATTCAGTTGACCAGAGAGAGATGATGGTTCTCTGAGGGATCTTTTCTGTGTGCTTTCATGTTCTATTTATGCAGATACCTTATGAGTGTCATCATCCCTACCTACTGTTTTGGAATAGCCTTTGGGCAAACAAAGCCATGCCTGTCATTTTGGTACTTCTGCTAGGAAGGCTTTTCCCCTCTGATCTAACTGTGGTTTTCTTAATCACATTTTGCAGTTTGATAGGGCTTACTCACTTGTATTTACCAGCAGCTTCCCTGACTTATTATTACAGCTGGAGAAAACAAATTCTTTTACTTCGTCACTTCACTTTTTTCAGGTTTCCTAGATACTGGTAATTTGTCCTAGCCATTTATTTTTCCAAGATCACATTTTCTATAGCATCTTAATTGTATTACTTTGTGAGCTCTTTCTTTATAGCTGTCTTTCTGTCATTCTTCATGGTCAAGGATGCTGAAAAAAAAAAAATATTCTTAGGCTGCTTATGGAACTCCCTTTACAGTATGGTTTATTAATTCAAGGGTTTAATTATGTGTGTGTTCTTTAGAGCACTGGACTACCTGTACTGTTCTTACACTATTTAATATTCCTGATCATCAGTATGGTTTCTGTAGCACTCCTTGACAAAAGAAGAGGCAATGAATATGTGCAGAGGTTCTTTCCCTCTCTCTCTTCCCCCCCTTCCCCCTGACATGTCTTACTAACACCTCGTTCTGTGTATGCATGTGCATATGTAACACAAAAAATTTTGAAAGGGCCCAATTCTAGATTTCAATTAAGATTGGGCTCAATTTCTGAGTGTTTTCTCTTTTTTAAGTTGGTGTTTGAGGGGCAGGACCTTTTGAGGACTGGAAACTGACTAAGGTGTAAGAAGTGAAGGCTAGGGCTCTCCATAGTGGAAAGCAAGTCCACAGTGCTGATGAGGGACAGATTTTATTCAGTGTTTTTGTCAATGATCTGGAGAAACAAGCACACAGTGAAGATCAAGTTGTCCTTAAATTGTCTGAATTTTATCCTTTCTGAGAATTTTCTTTTTTTCTTCTTTTTTTCTTTTTAATTTAGAAATAGCAGGTACTCTGAGCTCCTTTGCTCTTTCAGAAATATCAATCAAGATAAATCAAGCTAAATTTCCTTGGCTTCTGTGGTTCTCCAGCTAATTGCTTTGAGGGGAAGTGTTGGCACTGAATCTTTGTTCTTCAGACAGATCCAAGGCAAAATTCATTCACTGGATCATTAACCGACAATTAAAGAATAAAAGTGGTAACCTGACAACGCTTCCAAGCAGCTAGAAGTGGATGTTTGCCTAATGGAAATCATTATCAGGACAGGTTTGGCTGTGCTTCTCAGATAAGATCTGGGCATTACTGTGAAGGGGCAGGAAGGTTTGTCTCTGACCATGCTGTGGGGAAGCTGACAGCTCTCGTGGTTAACAGCTGCCTGTCAGCACCAGCCTCTGTTTGCCATTTGATTGTCACTTAATGAGTGAGGTCTGTCAGACCAAACACAAAAGAATGATGTTTCCTGCGGTGGAAACCTCAACATTTAAAGTTTATTTCTCTTGTATTGTATTGCCGTCATTCAGATCGATTGCTTGCATGAAAGGTGTGAAATACAGGATTATTCCAGCTAGATCAATTACAAGTAAAGCAGGGTGGAATTATTTTTCAGCGTCAGGCAATTTCAACCATTTAAAGATAACTGTGCCTGTACATCCTAAATAAATGAAATGGAACAATGTAATTATCATTCTCAAAAAGCTGCAGAGGCCACTCTGTTTTGCAAACTGTCAGAGTGCTGTAAAAGTGTCACAAGCTAAATATCACCATGCAAACGAGCTCCCTGTCTCTCATCAGATAGTGGTAACAATCGCCTGCAGGAGTTATTTCGAAATATTAACTTGAATCCTAAACCAGGCAGCTAACAAGAGGGTATACCAACTAATCCTGAAAAGGAGATAAAAATTCTTCACTGTTGTGTTTCAACTCATTGTGCTGAATATTTGAGATTAAATAGATGTGCAAGCTAAAACCATAAAAATTGCCTTTTTATTTTCCTTCTTCCCCCTTCACCATCCACGCCGCCCATCCCCCAGTGAATGCTGTAAGAGGTCATTAATTTTTCTTTCCCATCACGTAATACAACGTTTCATAGTGTACATTGGCACAAAAAGGATTAAGGAATAAGTAGGCATTTAAAAGTTTTCAGTGGTTTGAAATGTGAGCAAAATTGTGTTTAGATGGGGCTAGATTCAACTGTCTTTGCACATGATGGGTATTATTGCTTTATGAATAACTTCTTTGATGGTTGTGAGAATTATCTGTGTTCTTTTCACAGCCTTCCTCTGTTGTCAGGCCTTATCCTGACACACACTTTAGCACATGATTAATGTCATCACAGCTCGTGTGATTTTTTACATACTTGCTATTTTAAGGGTTTTTTGGTCTGGGATGAGATATAAAAGTATTTAGTGGGTATTCGGTAGCTTATATTTGCCAGAGATGTGCAAATCAGGGTGCAAATACTGATCCATTCCAGAAAGACACGTTCCTCTACCCCAGGCATATTTCCAATTACATCTCATAAACATGTATCTATTACAAAAAAGACCCAAATCAAAACAGCATAAGAAAATGTGGAGCTCAAGGCAAAGTTAGAGTCTATTGAACATGTCTGAAAAATCTTGTCTGCACCCTGCACATTTGAGGGCCGATAGTAATTTAAAAAAAAGAAGTATGGTAGACCTGATTTTCAGGTGGTATTCTTTTACATTTTCTGTAAAAAAATTACTTTGTGTCTGTTAGTTTAGCATATAATGGTTTCATTCATAATTAAGTGGACATCATTAAAGGGAGCACAACTTGTTTAGCACAGGGCAGACTCTGGATTTTGTGGGCTCTAGAAGCAGGTAGGAAATAAATGTTCAGTTTTTCAATTAATTATAAAGTTGTTGTGGTGGTGGTTTTGTGTTATGGCACTTGGTATTTCTGTTTCAACCAGGACAAATAATTCTGAAAGATCAAATAATTATACTGCATGTATTAAATTCAAAATTGAAAAATAATGATTTGTATAAGTGTAAGAAATGGAATGGTCTAAAACCTTAAGTGTGTTAAAATTGATGATATGAACTGTATTTTAATTCATATCAGCTTGAAAATATGAAAGTCACAGCAGCATAAATGCTTAAGTGGAATACCTTAAATTGCTTGCTTATGTTTAAAACATAAAACAAATAATTTATAAAAACTATGGTAATTTATAAAAACTATGGTAATTCTCACAAATTTATTTTCAGTTGAATACATGGTAGAGAAGGGACAAGTACATCTGAAGCCTTTAAGATAACTGTTATTTAGAGATAAATATTTTAGTACTTTATTTCAGTCTTAACTACCTACTAGTAGCCATTTAAGAGAAGAAGTTGAGAGTGAGCAAGAAGGGTAATGATGGAGGTGTAGGCACTTTTAAAAATTTAATACATCCGTTTAATTTTGGCTGCAGAGGAGAGAAGCCAATAAACTGACTTATCAGCCTCAAAATGACTTTAAAGGAAGAGTCTTGTTTGGATCCAGATTTATTTTGATGCAAATCTTTGCTAAAACATTCCTGAGGCTACTCATTTGTTCCTCCACAGACTGGACTTTGAAAGCTGTTAAGCACATAACTAGGGGGCTTTTTTGTTACATTGTCCTTTAGTCTGATATGCCTTAACTAAAGTACAGAGCAGATGAGATAACAGTTCCTATAAGGACCAGTTTCTCTTCATGAATAAGCAAATACAAATAGAAAGAGAGAAGACATGAAGAGAGAGGGACAATAAGAGGGATCATGCCCAGAAAAAAGAGTGAAATAAAACTGCATTGAACTGAACCAAAAATTCATGATTATGACTCGCATTTCTTCCCATTCATACATTTGCTGCTGCCACCTCTTATGTGGAGGACTTTGCTGATCTGTATGCTCATCAAATTGTCTTTCACAGCCCTCCTGTCCCCTCTTACCTGCATGCATACAGAAAGAGAGGTTATAGCCCAGAACCACAGATAAATCTTGTTCTGAACATGAAGCTTCCTGCATTTCTTGGTCAGGTCTCCCGTTCTGGAAGCAGTTCTGCTTGGGAAGGAAGCACAGGCTTTAAAGAGGTCCTGCCAGTGCCAGTGGCAGTGCCTGTGAGAGTAATGTGCATGGAAGGAGAGGAGAGAAGAGAAGCTCTTCCAGATTGACATTGTCTGAAAGGAAGCAAGGTTGGCTGTTCTTTCTTCTCCCCATGTTTGAGCCAAGGCACAGTGAATGGTGACAATTAAGAGGGCACTCTGGAACCAAAGTACAACATTTCTCACAGCCGTGGTGTGCTTGTGGTCAACACATTCTGTCATGTACTGTTTAGAAATCAGTGATGAGTCTTGAATTTCTCTCTCTCCAAATGGCATCACCAGGACTTCCAGCAGCTGAAGCTCCTGAGAGGCCATGGAGATAGAAAACCCCTCTTTGGTGCTGAGAATCACAGCTGACTGCTCTACAGTGCACACAGTTCACCATGCAGGAAAAAACCCAGTAGCAGCAACATTCTCTCAGTGCTACCAGAGAATCAGAATAAAATAAACCCAGAAGGAGATGCTAAAGCATTTGAAGGTGTTAACAGCACACCCATCATGTATTTATTTTGCACATTTCTCCTACTGCTAAGATTCAACAGAACCTGATGAGTACTAAAACCATCTACTGAGGCTGTCCTCCAAATGCACCAGTTATTACAACTTTCAATTTTATTTATCTGTTCCTCAGAGTTCTCCTTTATCTGTTCAACCTGAATTACTAAATCAAAGGATATATGTAAATTACCTTCCTTTACTGCCATCAACAAATAAGAGATTTGATAGAGTGCTAAAGCAATGGTATATATTTAAATATCTGTTGCTTTTTAATGGCTTTAATTTCTGTTATTAGTTATATTGCCATTTAAGAAATATTAACAAAGCAACTGAGAGCAGTGCCAAATGCTAAACATGCTTTTTAAATGTTATGAGGCTTTAATAATGGTCCTGTAAGTAGACTATAACATGACAAATTATTTCCCTCTCTCTTAAAAATTAAAGATCTGATAAAAACCACACAAAAATCTTAGCATAAAAAGAGTAAAATGTTCTGTACTTTTCATAGAAGGTAATCTTTTGTTTCATGGCTTATCAAAAAATACAATATATTACTACTATTATTATTATTAACAACAACAATAATAATATTAATAGTAATGATAACAAGTAGAATGTCTTATGATTGGCTGGAATATTTATAGAACTTGTAGAATTGTTGACTACAGGAAGTGAACAGAGCTCCTGGTAAAAATTTGTTTTCTTGGGTAAGAGCCAGGGGAAAGGTCTCAAATGGTAATCTGGTAAAGGGGCATCTGTTGAGATCTTTTGACCTTTGAATATGAGGGTAGTCCATTAAAAAAAACCTCTGAATAATCTATGTTCTAAACACTGAGGAGATTTTTTTTACTTAGGTCATGACTGGGTGATTTGGGTTCTGAGCAAATTGCCAAACACTTTCCAGTTCTTTGGTTTTGGTGTGATATTCCAGCCTGATGAAGGTTGGCAGAGCTACTGCAGAGAGATCAGGTCTCAGGACTGTTCAAAGCCATTTCCTATGGTAACATCTTGGCAAGAGTAAGAGTTTAAGAAGTCAGAACTCATAGAGTAGGATCTTCCAATTCTAAATCTTTTAACTACATATTTATTCCAGGCAACTTTTAAACTAACCTTTTCAAAAGGTTATTATCTCTTTATCTGGAATATTTCTGTGTATGCCATAAAAATGCAATAAATATCTGATAGTATTATAAAAGTAGAATTAATGGGTATCAGTGTTTAGACACAGGCCTGAGTGGATACTTTTGGAAGAATTTTTATTCTTTCCTAAGTTAGTCAATCCAAATACTAATTATGCCTATCAAAAGGAAATTCCAGGAATTTTTCAATTGAATAAAATCTGATTCAAAAGCTAAACCTTTTGGGAAGATCTGGAAGCCAGGGAAGAGCTGTACTTACCAATTCTGTGCCACCTTGTAGTCTAGGTGTTATGAATAAAACAACAGAACCAACCTTTTTCATTGTCAGCAGTTTCCAAAGAGTCATTCCAAACAGTCCTACTGACTTTGTCAGCAGAAGAGGGGGATGAAAACATCCAAAGATATTCAGACAATTGTTTAGGAACTTCGAATGGTAACCACATCAGCTGTTTATGCTAAGACTATGATAGCAAGACTTTTTCCACTAAAAATTTGTTCCAAATGTTATTCTAGATGAGTACATCTCATTCTACTTCACCAAGATCTTCTTAGGTGCCTTTATTTAATGTGTGTCTAACATATGAGCCCACAATTTGCTTCCTTCTGGTTTGTTTCCTCTCAGTTCAGCCAGCTCTATACAGCTGTGGATTAAAAAAAAGGACAAATTAATTCCAGTGGATATGTCCACACTGCCTATCTGCCTTTCACGGGCTGGACATTTCTTAAGTCAGTTACTAAGAGCTGTGACACTTCTACAAACTTTGATTTGCAATTTTTGAGTATGGCTAGTTTTCAGTTCACCCAGCTGTCAAGCTCTACTGTTATGATGCAGCAGAGGGATTGGTTTTTTGTAAGAGTTGTATTAAGTGAACAAGAGACCAAACCCGTGCTTTAATGAGATAAAAGGACATTTTGGCTTAGTAGAGAAAGGCAGAGGAAATAACTAAAATTGATTACCCTGTTTATCATGGACTCAGTTTGTTGGTTCCCTTGGCAACTGACACTGAAGTAGATGAAGTTACTAGTAGCCTGAAGGAGATCAACATGTAAGATTTCTATCAGCCCATTAACTGTCTTCTGGTGGTTAGAAGTATGGAGAGAAAAATGCAACTTTAATGGAGGGATTAGATCACTATCATTCCAAATGAGTCTGACCTAATTATTTATTTGAATATTTTCAGTGAAGAAAATGGGAGAATATTTTGTTATAGTACTATATCACTTTCATTTACTGTTTTGTTGACTGATCCAGATAGCAAGAAAAGCAGTTTTGTCAATGTTTTGTGTGAAAAACCTCTTAAGAAAAAAGCGCTATCTAGAGCTTCAGTGAGATGTGAAAGTGTTTATTTTTATATATTACTTGTACACCCTTGTGTATTTTTATATATTACTTATACACACTTGTATACTTGTGTATTTGATGTAAAACTGCTGCATTTGAGATTTTGAGTGATTTAATATTTGTTGTTAGAAGTGCCTGGAAAAGCCTTTGAAATTCGAAAATGGTGATTTAAAACACTAGAAATATTTCCATAGATAGAGGTCACAAATCCATTGGACATGAGGAAACAATGTACTGTCTATATCCACTGCACTGGATGCAAATACATGGATTTTCCGTGTCTTGGTGGTATATTTGGGTGTAGCTATCTGTCTTACATGTATTTTTAGTTTTGAATGTTCTCTCCTAAGCCTACAGATGGAATGGATATGGGATTATATTGTTTGTTCTGCTTACAGGATGCTTTTCAACAGCTGTACCACAGTTTTTCCTGGGAAATGTGTTTTCTCGTGTGCTTTGCTTTAGTGGTAGATGTTTTCTCCTGTCTTAATCAAGACTCCTCTGACTTATATGGGTCCTTATTTTTATTTCTGAACAAACTGATGCACAAAGACCTGAGAGCTGGCACCTGAAGCTTTTCATGTCAGAATTCACAATTCTTCTTTCTTTCCTGAAGACAGCTTTTATCAAAAACCAGGGACAGTGAAGATTTTTAGGTCAGTTTTCAGACCCTTTTGGACAACTGGATTATGAAAACCAGAGAACTGAGGAGCCAGACCCTGTCTTTCAGTGTCTATGTCTGTACTTTGGTATCTGGGAAACCTTCCCAGTTTCCAGACCTGGACACTTGCCCTGAGCACGTTGATTCCCTGTAGGACACAGTCTGTGCTGTTTTCCATCCGCACACGCGCGTATACGGACACTGTTTTTAAGGAGAAAATCTGGGCATGGAGACCAACAGAGAGACCTAACATATTCTCACAATACACCTCATCTGGACTCTCTAAGCTTGCCAAGAAGCCCACTTAGAATGCAATGTAGTCATATTTGGAATTACTGGGTTTTGGCTGTTTTCTCTGAATTTGAATTTAAGGCAACTATCTTTTCATTGGAATACTAAGAACAATAGGCCATAGATACATGTGTAAAAAAACTTTCAGAAGTTTCACAGTGCAGGGAGTAATTATATGTGAGAGGTCTCTTTATGGCTCTGTTTCAGAAAATTTTAGAGCATTTGCAGTTAATATAGGCCAGGAGAACAGGATTCTTACACACCAAATAGAAAGCATTCAGCTGCCCATATGAAACATATGCACTGCTGGCAGTAACATAGCTGCAACTGTAGTCATCTTTGGCAGGCTCAGCTTTTACTTGTTGTGTAAAAATATTTTCTGTCCTATTCTGTTTCCTTCTGCTGTTGAATATGGGTCTAAGAGTTTTTCAACTTCACGGTGTACTTTTCTGCCTACAGATTTAAAATCTGCTACCTAAGGACCTGGTTCTAACTAATAAAACCAGAATTAAAAAAAAAAAATCAATTCCAATTTTCTCTTTAGGTGCTCTTTTGTTGTTTAAATGAATAAATTGCCTTGAAGCTTTTTTCCACCTTCAGTACTGAGTGCTTACATATTAACAGCTGCACACAGGGTAACCTTTTAAATTGGGTTCTATTTAATTAAGCCACACACTAGCAACAAATCCTAGCCCACTCAATTGTAATTGTCACAGTTGTGTTGTGTGCTTCCTCCTGCTGAAATCTGATTTGCTTGGTTTTCTGCCATAGGGTATATATCTGAAACAAAACGAATTCAGAGGCTTAATGAGGAAGAAACAAAAAAACCCTGAAAACCTATTTTGTTTTCTAGTTCAAGCTCACCAGAGAGATCAACAAATCAAAAGTTCTGTTCCCAGGTGGGGCTTGCACACAGAGCACAGAGAACACAGTTGCAGAGATGCTTTCAAGTGTGCTGAGGTACAGACGCTGAAATTGTCCCATCTGGGAACAGTGTCTGAGCAGACTGGGCAAAAGGTCAGAGAGGAGGCCTCCTTGACACTGGGATATCAGGTCTGCCTACTTGTTTTTAAGTTTTGTTCCGTGGGTGTACACAAATAAAGAAAACAGACACAGAAAGGAAGTAATTCAGTACTTTGCAAAGTCACTTTTCTCTAAAAACCTTTTTTTTCTTCTCTCTGCTGCTGGTCAAAACAGACCAAATGCTAGTATGTGTTAAATCTTTTCAGCCTCAACAGTGCTAATTTGGATTTCTGCCGGTGCCCCCAACAAAGCAACAGCAGAAGTGATTCATACCTTAAATACAGTGATAGACTGGTGACAATAAATGGAAGTAAGGTGTGGACATAATGCTGCTGCCTTCTTGAATATCATGCAAAAAATTTCTGCCCACTTGCCTCAGGACAAGATTTCTTCTTCATTTCTGGAATGCCACTTTTAAAGTTATTTTTTGCTTGCCCACATCAGACAGGGAAATTTTATCAGCAGCAATTTTGCTTAGTATCCCATGCTTCATACAGGTTATTGAGCTTCACAGCTATTGCTCTTTCCATCTTAGGAAAATAAAACTGATTTGCCTTCAGGGAGTCATTGTTTTCATGTAGCCTGACACAGAGCATGATGAAGTTAATGATTATCACTCTTCCTTTCTTTGAATAAGATAAAACCTCTGCTGAGACAGAAATGGCCATCCTGTTAAGTCAAGCAAGATTTACGGAATTCAAATTAATTCAGATGTTTGCCTCTAAGGATATTTGTGTGATCTTCTAGTTTTAAGCCCTGAGAATACATACTTAGTACTGCAGCAGACAGCTTAGAAATTTAGCTTAATATGCATATTAATATTATAATTTATGTTGACCAACTTTCAAGGAGTTTTCCGCAATTTATTATATGACCAACACTCCGACTCCAGGATGATGGCATTGTGCAACCTCTGGATTTCAATTCCTCAGCACTTAAATAATGCATTTCATCCTCTACCCTTTTTTCATTTGTTCAGTTGTATAAATTATTCCATTACTTTAGACGAAAGTTTTCCTGATTATTTATTTTTCCATGGATCGCTTTATACAGATCTGTTTTATGAGAAGTGTGTTTGAAGTGTTTTATAGGGGGGCGAGGGGTGGTGTTGTTGTTTTCTGACTTTTTTGTTCAAATTGGTGTAATATCTATAATATGGAATAACTTGTAAAGATGATCCTGATAGCCTTCTAACTAGTTTCCTAGGTCACAGAAGCGTGGTTGAGAGATTTGCATGAAGCGTGTGTCTATGATTTCATTGCAATGCATTTTGACAGAGAGGGAAAAATAAGATTGTCAACACCATGATTTTAACTATAACTGCAACTTACTTTTAGGAAAACATTAGGTCTCAAAGGGCAACAGGTTCCCTAGACTTCAATATCAGCACTCTTTGTAGAGTAGCACATTGTATAAAAGGGCCATTTCATGATTAAGCTGAGTTTTGGTGATGATAATTCATTTTTCCTATTAGTGGCTACCCTTCAATAGCTTGATGTTTACAATCCCAGTTTTAGAGCATGTGTGTTTCAATACAAATGGTGTAGACTAGTAGTAAAAATTTAAAGGATGTTAAGAAGCACCTGCTAACAGTACCTATTTCGTGAAGGCTAGTGGCAGGAATGAGAAGATGATATTTCTTCACAAAACACGTAGAAAGCCTTTTGGTTCAGGTGTAAAGATGCTTGTGTTGCTTTTGCTGGAGAATCAGTGAGAGAAGTGTCATTGTTTAATTGCCCCATTTCATGCCGGTAGGAGCTGCTTGTGTTTCCTGACTGTTCTACTCTGCTCTCCTTCTGTTGCAAATAAGGAGATATGTCAAGCAATATAAAGGTTTTTTGTAATGAGCAGTTCATAGCATTCCTAGAAATAAATTGCTATTTTTCTTGGGTTGCCTGCTCCCTCAGTCAGTTGGAAATCTCTGATTATCCACTAGAGAACAAAAGGAATACCAGTTATAAGACAAAAGTATTGGCATAAATTATAGATGAATTAAGTTGAAAATCTTCACAAGAAGAAAGAAATTCTATTTAAATCAAAAGGATATACCAGTAAATACAAGGAGTTAACTATTTTATTTCTCCAGGGATTTTTTTTTTGGTACATAAATTTAATCATTACATCAAATGAATAAGTGTGATGGGTCCTGCTCTATGTAAAGTCAATGAACTATTTCTTTTTCACCAACTGTTGTTACTCATGATAAATTTATGAAGAATCTCCATACTACAGTCCCATCTTTCTGAAAGCTCATTGAGAAATCCACTTCTAAAAGGTAGAGGGGGTCTATATATTTACATAATCTTTGAGGTTCTTGAGCAAGGGACTGACTAAGGTCCTGTCATATAATTACATCACAGGTACAAATGAATGGTGATTCACACTTTAGGTGATTTTTCTTTTCAATTGAATGTCAACAGGAGATTTTTTTTCTGTTGCAGGCCCATCACACAGGGGAACTGTCTCACTCTGCAAGTTCAAAGGGACATCACAGGTCTTTCTTTCCAGAGGGACTCAACATTCTCTTCTCAGCTCTGCAGCTCTGTTGTCAAAGTATTATTTTGTCTATCACTTCAGCTGCACAGAACTCAGTGCCACAGGGTGGATGAGTCAAGATGCACAAAACTGAGTTTCGAGGCCTCTGTTCCTAGAATGGCAAATTGGTGCCTTTCTGAGTGTTTCTAATTGTGTGCTTTAGTGTTCTTGAAAGGTTAGTTGTTTCCAGGGTGCCAGCTCAACAATCTGAAACTGAGAGGCACATTAGACTTAATCTTTTAAAGTGCACATTGATATTTCTGTAGTTCCTGGGAGAATGATTATTTCTGGTTTTCCATTGGTTTTGTAAGCCTTGCTGCCTTCAAATTATCCAAATATTTTCATTTTCAAATGTTTTTGTTTCCTATAAAAAAAGCTTTAGACTTGGCCTCTTCAAAATCTGGAATACTGCTCTGATGATAGCCACACTTTCAAATAGGAAGAACAAGGTATGTATTATTCTCTAGCTGGCAATTTTCACCAGTCTTTTGGAATAAGCATGGACTTGCGTGTACACCGTATTTTAATAATGTCCCTCAACCATACTAATTGTCAGGGACATTTTATTTGAGGGATTCTGTCAAACCACTTTAAAAAGAGTTTTTTCATATGAATATTTTATTATTTTTCAAGTTCTTCTGCTGCTACTTTAATTTCCTTGACAATCTTGCAATTTTTTCTTCAGCCACTTGTTTGTGTTGCTATATATTACATGCAAAATTAGGTTTCTTTTTTCAGTAATTCTTACTAAATTCTGGATGTTCCTAGTTTTCTGCCAGTCATTCAAGTACTATCTAAAGGGACATGTCAGGGTCAGATATCCTACAAACCAGATTAATGACTTCTGGTCAGTTTAGGCCCTTGTCATAGGAATGATGGAATTTCCTTTATTATTCCTGCAACAAAGTTCCTGACGTTTAATAGGCAGGAATTAGAATCATAAAATCATAGAATATCTTGAGTTGGAATAGACCTGATAGTATGCTCTAGTCTGAAAGATCCCTTGACAGTTCTTTCTGCCATCCCTTTCCAAACAGTATTTTAGATGGTGGTACAAGGGGCTGACATCCGAGATTTTAATCGGTATCTGTAAATGAATAAGCCCAGGTATTTCTTCAGAGAATGAACTCTTTCCTTCCCATATTTCTAATGAATTCCATCAGAATCTCACTACACTAAGGACATCATCAAGAATTCTTCTGTTGCCCAGAATTATTTAGTCCTACCTTAAACTACAAAGATGATTTTCCCTGGTCTGTAGATTTTGCTTTAGTCTCATTTTCTGTTTTCCATAGGTTTTTTCATATAAATTTCTGCAAATCTGAACAATAAGGGATTATGAAAACAGCAGAGTTAAAGGAAAAAAAAATCACTAATACTGCAATATATCAATAGTAAGTGTCTGTTGTGGTAGAGAGTTCCATAAAATTAGCTGACAACCTTCTGGAACCCTGTGCAGTTCTGGCTATAATATATAACTTTTTAATGTCCAGAGAGAGTTTTGGGGTTTTTTTTTTGGTTTTTGTTGGTTTTTTTGTTTGTTTGGTTGGGTTTTTTTTAAATTAGAAAGCATTATTTACATCTGTGACTGTTCAGCCCTCCTCATGATCACCATGATTAAATCCATCTTTGAGACCCAGGTTCTTCCTAGCATATGCTTTAAATGCTGGATCTCTTAGCCCATTAATGGTCATGGGAAAGTGGAGGGGACAAACTGAACCTCTGTGCATGTTATAAGGCTACAATGTGATTTGCAATATGTCCTCTGGTTACTGGAAGCCTCTCCTATGTTTGCTGAGGATGTGAGATCTGCACTTGTCCACAGCCTGTTTTTGGAACAGTTGTGTAATTTTGCTGCAGCTGCAGGTTGTCCTAGGAGGCTGTGCAATGATTTGTAAGTACAAGGTATATGTTGGGATTGTACAACTTATTTTTTCCTCCTCAGTGTGACCTTGGATGTAGACATGTTTCATCCTGGAGTGCCTGATGTCCACTCCTCTGTGTCTGTTACTCCTTTGATTCCCTCCACTTCAGTCTTGACCCTGCTGCTGCCTTGGTTTCCTCATTCCTGGTGCCTGACCCTTTTCCCTCACTGCTGTTGTAATTGGTTGTTTCCTCTGTTCCTGTCACCTGCTTGCTGAAATCTATTTGTTTCATAGTCCTGTTGGATACCCTCCTGCCCCTCATACCTGTCCAGGTGTTTGTCTTTGGGCATCCCTCAGGCTTTTCTGAACTATCTTCTGCCTGATGAAAATACCTGATCTCTGTCTCCACTGGCAAGAATGAGCAACCCTCCGAAGAATTTTTTTTCATTGCTCTTTTTTTTTTTTTTTTAATGTTCAGGTGAATTTGTAAATTTGTATTTCTCTCAGCATTTCAGAGCAGAAAGATATGTCAGTTCTTATTTCTTGATTGACTCCACCTGGAGGACACAAGCTTTGATTAAGTTATTATTTTACCAAGAAAATTAGTTTTGTCAGGTCTGCAGTGAAGTAGTATTGATTACCTGAGGGAGGGCACCCAAAGTTCTTTCATGATGTTTCAGGATAAAGATATCTCAGGCTAGTGATGATTCTGAAACAAGAAGATGATTTGGCACTGATTAGGGGAAGCCTGGATATGCCTCAAGCTCATAAAGGTGAGCTGATATGGAAAGGATGCCTTTGCAGCTGCAGATCTCCATGAGTTTATTTTCATATTTGTTTTAACAGAGATGAGCTATTACAGTAGCTTTCATGTACAGAAACAGTGGCCATGACAAGTGATTCTTTTAGCCTGTTTTCAGTTTGTACTCCTTTGAATGCGAAGAGATAAGCTGGTGAAGATATTTAATACTGAACAGCGTTCTATTGTAACATTGAAGGTTTTCATAATTTCGATCACATTAAATTGCTAATGAGATCCACCCTGTCAATGAACAGGCTGGGTTTGAACTCATCACAAGTAGTTCTCAATTTGCACAAATAAGGTAACCTTAAATGAACTGGTATTTGCAAAGAATTACAAAAGTCAAAGTCTACTCTAACTGAAAATCCTTTTATCGACTATCTGATTATTCTTTTACTCTTTTGTTTGCTTAAGGCACCGAGCCAATGCCGTATACCTCTGACACAGTAGTAGAAGCAGAGAACATACTGTACTATCAAATAGTAATGTCTGAGTTGCAGACAGACCTGTAATGTTTGAGACGAAAACAAAAATCTGCAGACAGGGAAAACTCTTCCTTGTAGCTTCAGGTAGGACTAGATAAATACTAATGTTTTTTCACTTGCAAAGCTTTACATATATGACTGTATACAAACTTTGTTTGCTGTAGAAAATAATGTGAAGCTTAAGCTTGTCCTTAACTGAAAGGAGTTAAATTTCAGGGAAAATAAATATGAGGGAGTCTCCTAGGCAGAAACAGAACTCATTTCAGTAATGCACCAAAGAATTATTTCTGTTACCTGAGGTAGCTTTTGCAGAAATTTTTAATGTTACTTTCTGGTAATAAATGGAAGCTATACTGCTGGATATCAGTTCTCAGCCTCATAAAGTCACTGTGCTCTGAGGTAGCTTTACTCTGTGTTTCTTAATTTCATTTTCTTTGTCTTGTAGAATTAGGAAAGGCAGCAATGCCAATGACAGTGAATTATATATAGAAAACCTTGATTCATTTTAGCAGCATTAAGATCAAGGGATGGTGGCATGACAACACCAGTAGAAAGCTGTTGGAACACTCTGTTGCGCCATCTCACCCAGCCCTGTTTCCTCTGACACAGTCCAGAAGATAAGAGAACCTATTATCCCCTCTGCAAGTGTCACGGCTTAGACTCTTGAACATGTACCTGCATGATAAATTATCCTCTGACGTGTGTTGCAAAACACATGCTGGTCTGTTCTTCAGCTTCTTGTCAACTTTTTTCACTGAAAGGTGAGCAGGATCAAATTACTTAATGTTTTTCATTAGACAATAAAACAGTTTATCACGGGTAGTGTGCCTGTTTGTTGAAACTTTATATGTAACATCTCCAGACATTGCTTTTGGTATCATATTAGGAGACAAGGAATAATCCTTCATGAATAACATCTCCTCTGAATGAGTACAAACTCATCCAGGGAATGGAGAGGCAGATCACATGTGCATAGAAAATTCAGAATTACTTTAGTTGCACTAAAACAAAGCTTCAAAAGATAGATGGGATTACCTTTTGTAATTTATTCCAGTATTCTGTTTCACAAACTTGAGCTGATATTTACCTAAAACTGCCTCTTACTGCCTTTTTTTTTTTGGTTTTTGAGAGGTTATGCAATACTGGCATATCATGACACATATTTTCTGTTTTATTTTCTCCTATACTAATGCAATGCATCACTGCACTCCTCAAGACTGTAATGAAAAGTTAAAATCGAATCTTCTTAATGTATAGAATGTAAATGGGAGCTATAGCCAGAATCATGGATCTTTAAACCATAAGAAGCTGACTTGAATCTTTAATATAAGTATATCCATTTTTTCTTCTGGCACAATGAATTCACAATCAGGATTTTCAATCTTCTGCGACACCGTGTGTAGTAAATAAGTAATTTGCAGTTTTCACACAAACAAGTGTGCCAAACAAAACTTTAATCTCATTTTACCAGATGTTTATCATGGAACTGTAAAATGGTTTGGGCTGGGAGAGACCTTAAAGATCATTTTCTTCCAATCTCCCTTCCATGGGCAGGGACACCTTCCACTAGATCAGGCTGCTCAGGGCCACAATCCAGCCTGGCCTTGAATGCTTTCAGGGATGAGGCATCCACAAATTCTCCAGGCAACCTGTTCCCATGCTTCAACACCCTTACAATACATTTCTTTCTAAAATCAAATCTAAATCTACTCTCTTGCTGTCTAAAATGGTCACCTCTCATCCCATCACCACATTTCCTGATAGAGTCTTTCCTATCGTTCCTGAAGCTCCCTTCAGGTACTGGAAGGTACTATAAGGTCTCCATGGAGCTTGCTCTTCTCCAGGCTGAACAGCCTCCATTCCCTCAGCCTGTCCTTGTAGGAGAGGTGCTACAGCCCTCTGATCATGGCCCTCCTCTGGGCTGGCCCCAGCAGGTCCCTGTCCCTCCTGTGCAGGGACCCCAGAGCTGGATGCAGTGCTCCAGGTGGGTCTCAGCAGAGCAGAGCAGAGGGACAGAATCCCCTCCCTCCCCTGCTGCCCACGGGGCTCTGGCTGCAGCCCAGGACACGTTTGGCTCTCTGGGCTGGGAGTGCCATGGCTGGGGCATATTCAGTCATCCAACAAAATACCAGAATTTAAAGTTCTATTTTCTGTTCTACGGAGCCATTAAACTATTTAATCAAACTATCATGTTGTCTCTATCAATGTTTTAATTAACCCCTTGGAAACCCAAGTATATCAAATGAAGCCGAAAACACATGGAGTAAAATAGGTATTATACAATTAGAAGTACAATGCATGAGATGCTGAAAGACTTCGCCTCTAAAGTTTGGGTAAGCACTTCTTGTATCCCAACTAATATGAAGATGTATTTTGTGTTTATTATGCTTTCACTGTACACCAGTGAAGCATGGGTAGATTTTATTGTTTAGAGAGACATACAATGTGGTCCTTATTTCAGGAACTCTGACCTTTTATATTGTTGATATTTACCACAATCTGGGCTACTAGTCTTTACTTACATGCATCACCCCCAGCTGAACATGTAAGCAACCTTCCTATTGATCTAGACCCACAGATTTGTTCTTACCCTGTTCTGTACAAGTGTTGACATACATGTGTTGAAAGTCCACCCTGGCTATAATAATTGTTTTCAGACTTAAGAACAGCTTGTTATGTTCCTTTTGGCTCTGCTATAGGAACTGTTTTTCTGATTACTGCTCTTCAGCTGATCTATTAAGTAAAACAAAAAGTTTTGAACCCAAAATTAGAAAGGAGAGCAACATTATTATGTTTACTGTGGGGCTGAAGGAATTCAACTTGTCACCCTGATTTAATTTAAGTGCCTTTGAAATTTTACTGAAATAGTTTTGATGAAACGATCTGCTTCAGAGATGAAAGATTCTGATAGGAATGCAAGTTAACAAGATGTTCTAGTAAATTAAAGCCAGTTTTTAAATTTAGTGTATAACTCCAAGACAAAAGCATTTAAGTAGAAAAAGGGAGAAAAAATGTAAGATCACACTATTCCAAAAAATATTCATGTCTTAAATGTAGAGTTGGGGAACACCAAGTACAAGAAAAACTCTGAAAGTCCAGTTTCTCTATAAATACCGTCACAGGACTATGACTGATGGCACCAAATGAATACAGACCAATCTGGACAGAGATTGTTGTGCTGTCTGAACATTAATGTCTGAATGGGATACAGCAGAAGAGGATCAGCTACTATCACCTGTGATCTTTAAGATCAAAGCATAAAAGCAAGATCATATTGTGAAAGCATTAGTGTTGTGCTTCCTACTCCTCACACACTCACCCCTGCCATCTGAGGCATAGCCATAAAGGAATTTCAAAAAGCTAGTCAGAGACTAAAACGGGTCATGGGAGAAGCCATATCAGAGACAAATAAATCCTGATTTTTTTCCCTCATATTCCTGACTCTTTTTTTTTTTTTTTTATGTAAGTGTATTTGAACTGTCTTTAAATTTTCCATTTGGGGCACTGCCAGCAATGCAGGTGAGGCAGCATAGTTGGAAAGCTGCTATAGCTGAACATTTACCCAAAAATTCAAGCAAACTGTTGGTTCTGGAGTGTGCTAAATTTCACCTTGCCATGGATTCACTGCTACAGCAGCAGATACCTCATTCACAGCTAGCCTGGATATATTCAGTTACTGCTGTGAAGTCTTCCTCTTGCCCACCTCCTCTTTTCTCCTGCCCAACTTTCCTACCTGATATACTCATTAAACTTAAAAAACAGAGATGAGCTGGACTGGAGCATCATGTCGCACTCTGTTTCCATACATCTATCTAAGACAGCACTTCATCATTGACATTTTTCCTCCCACAAATCTTTGGAGGCTCATTTTGAGCATGCTTGTTTCTCTGTTGGGAGGTCTAACAACGAACTAACACCACAACCTGGGTCACAGAGAAAGCAGTTTTCCGTAATTTTTCACTATTCCAGTATGAGCCTGTGCTACCAGGAATGGGAGCTGGGGCTGAAACTGCACTGGCTTCAAGACTGCCTATGAAAAAACACCATAGCTGCTCTTGGTTCAAATGTCATCTTTCTTTCTTTCACTAAGGTTTCTTTTTTATCCATGTGCTACTATGTATGTCTGCAAGTAAAAATAAAAACTTGCAGCAGGACTCCCAAACACTAAACTAATACTGTCTCAGATTCTCTCATTGTTATTTCTTGTTCTTGTCTGGCCTGCCAGTTCAATCACTTTACCTAACCAAAAAAAAAAAAAAAAAAAAAAAAAAAAAAAAACCAAAACCAAAAAAACAGTTCAGAAAGTTAAGCTGCTGCTTAACACTCAAGGACCAGACTTTTGGAAAAGATTGGTTGCCCTTCTTTTTCATGTGGTCTCAGCTCTCAATCACTGCCACAGCTATAAGAAAGGCAGATTTAACCTATCCCTGCTGTGAAAAACTTCAGATGATTGTATAAGCTCTATTTTCTAACATGAATCTCAGCTAATTTGTGTATTTGAGCCTGCTTTGTTTCTATGTGTTGTAAGAAATAGATGTGCATTAAAAAGAATGCAATGCTTCATTCTCATGCTTGTCTAGAACAGAGATTTCTCTCCTTTAGGTCACTTTAGCAGCATCTGAATAAAAGTAACATCAGAAACTTATATCTATTGATGCTGTTTTCTTAAGGACAGAGGCACAGAGCTCAAGAGACAGGAAATAGAAATGACAGCAGAGAGTGAGTTATGCCCTCTTTTAAAAAACTGTCTCTAGACTTTTAAAATGCAGTCACAAAGTATCACCTAAATCTTTAGCTGAAAGAAACCTATGTTTGGAATTTGAGGAAAATTTTCAAGACAAAATCTGCCGGTTTGAAATCTATCTACTAAACAGGAAATTCCAAATTAATGTTACTGTTCTGCTTTTCTTCCAGATTTCTTTTTTTCTCAATCATAACTGCAGATCTGGTTCATTACTGGCTCATAATGGGATATTTTCAGTCTCTGTGGATTTTTTTTTCCCGTTAAAATAACCCCCAAAAACCATAAGCTCTTAAATCTTCGATTGAGTAAGAAATTCCATTTCTGAAAAGATGTGCTCCAAACCTAAGTAATACCAGGACATGAAACTTTGTTCATCCACCTCACCCACCAGCCCCTGTTAATGTTTTACTTTTAGCTCCTGGTACTTATTCTTTAAGCATATCTTATATAAAAGGTGGGGGTGCGGAAGAATCATAGGTTTGGACTTGAATATTAGAAATATTAGACATATTGGAAAATATTTCTTCTGACTTTAGTATTAGAAATTAGGGCAGAAACTGATGCAGAGGAATTTCCACCTGAACATGAGGAAGAACTTTACTATGTGGGTCACCATGTACTGGAACAGGTTGCCCAGACAGGCTGTGGAGTCTCCCTCACTGGAGACATTCCACAACCACCTGGATGCAATCCTGTGCCTTGTACTCTAGGATGGCCCTGCTTGAGCAGGGAAGTTGGATCAGGTGACCCATTGTGGTTCCTTCCAAAATTACCCATTCTGTGTTAAACTCAGAGAATTTCAGGTGTCTGCTTGTTTCATTTTTGCCTACACCAAAATTATATGCACATTATGAAACCACCAGTAAACTGACGGCTTTTCTTTTTGTCTTCTTCCCACATGGACTCCTACTTCCTAAGGGAGATCCTGGAAAGTTATATTTTCTAGTGAAATTTTCTAATGAAAAAGTAGTTTTGGTATAATACAGCTCAGCCACTTAATCAGTCATGGTTCTCCCACATGAAATGAGTGCTTGTCAATGTGACTATGCATAGACCTAGCACAGGGGCTTCTAGCAGAATGTTCTGGTCCATGGCATGTTTGAGTTTGAAAGTGTTAACACAAAATGTTCAATAATGTTCAAGAAACTTTCTGAAAATTACCTTTTTCCACAAAATATTTTGGTTTAGATGAAAGAATGTTTCCAATGAAAACATGTCGCACTAAAAAAAAATTGTTACTTATCAGCCATACACACCAGTATTTCCAAAACTAGGAACTTCAAAACTCATATGTTAAACTCAGAAGGTATCCAGAAATTTAGTACATCTGGCATTAGTTTAATTTTCTTTCTGGTGCATGTGGTTCAGATTATTCTGTTATCAAAAGAACACTTACTACCACAAAAAGCAAATAATAAGATTCTCATCTTATGAAATTTAATATTCACAGAATCACAGAATGGACCAGGCTGGAAGGGCCCACAGTGGGATCATCTGGTCCAACCTCCTTGTTCAAGCAGGCCCATCCCAGAGCACACAGCACAGGATTTCATCCAGATGTGCTTGGGTATCTCTGGTGAGGGAGACTCCACAGCCTCTCTGTGCAGCCTGTTCCAGTGTGTGGTCAGTGTCACAGTAAAGAAGTTCTTCCTCATCTTCAGGTGGAGCTTCCTGTGCATCACTGACTGCCCGTGGTCTCCTGTCCTGTTGCTGGGCACCACCGAGCAGAGCCTGGTCCCTCCTCTGGCCCCTCCCTGCAGACACTGACAGACATCGATGGTCCCCTCTCTGTTATCCCTTCCTGAGGCTGAACAGGCCCAGCTCCCTCTGCCCTTCCTCATAACAGAGATGCTCTGGTCCTTTCATCATCCTTGTCACTCTACACAGGACCTGCTCTGGTTCCTGTTCTCTGTTGTGCTGAGGAGCCCAGCACTGGACTCAGACACCAGGAGAGGCATCACTAGGACTGAGTGAAGGGACAAAATTGTTACAGGCTTTGCGATAATTTTTGTAACATGCTGGTAATAGTCACATGCAATTTGAGATCAAGAAAACTGCTCTCCATTCTTCTCCTAGTTGGTCTGTGCTCATCACAGGGAAAGGGCAGTGAGCAGCAGGGGTCCAAGGGCTGTAGGTGAACTAGAAGAGAACTGAAGCTCAGACCTAGTCCAGGAGTAAAATCAATAGAGAGTTATTGGGGGAGGGACAAATGCAGAAGACCACAGTGTGTACAGGACTTGATCTGGTGAGAAGACCCCAGGATATAGCTGATTTGGAGCTTGGAGGGAAGAATTAATTATAAGGACTGAAAAAACAGGCTCAAAGAAGAAAAGGAAGCATCCTCCAAATGGCTAGAATAACATATTAATTTTCATAACATTCATAGCAGTTTTCACAAAATTCATAGCATATATAATAATTTTCATAATATTTCATATTAGTCATAGAATCATAGAATGTTAAGGATCAGAAGGAACATTAGAGATCCTCTAGTCCCAAAACCCTGCTATGGGCAGGGACACCTATCAGGTGTAAGCCAGGTGGTTCAAGGCCTTATCCAACCTGTCCTTGCACACTTCCAGGGCTGGGTTATCCACAACCTCCCTGGGCAACTTGTTCCAATGTATCAGCACACTGACAGTGAAGAATTTATTCTTTATATCTAACCTAAATTTCCCCTCTTTCAGTTTGTAGCCATTACTCCTTGTCCTGTCACTACAGTCCCTGACAATAGTCTCTCTCCAGCTTTCCTGAAGGCCCCCTCAGATATTGACAGGTTGCTATGAGGTCTCCCCAGAGCCTTCTCTTCTCCAGGCTATACAGCCCTAATTTGCTCAGCCTGTCTTTAAAGGGGAGGTGTTCCAGTCCTCTTGTCAAGTTTGAGGCTTCCTCTGGACTTGGTCCAACTATTCCATGTCCTTCTTAGGCTGGGGACTCCAGGGCTGGACACAGTGCTCCAGGTGGGGTCTCACAGGAGCAGAGTAGAAAATACTGAGAATTCCTCTCTGAGAATAATATTACGCCTTAGTGTAGTTACTGGTTTGTTTGAGACAGAGAAAAATGGGGAGAACAAAATGCTCTGGGGGAAATTTAAATGTGACAAGCAAACCAACAAACTAAATGTAATACCCAAACCTCATGCTGTCCATGTCTCACTCTCCTGAGGAGGCTTGTGCACTTTATTTTGTGGCATTTTATTTGACCTGCACTTTTTAAATGGGAAGTAGGCAGTACAGCATTTTATGTTATATTATGCATCAGATAAATATAATAATAAACTATTTCATTTTCAATTGTGACTAATATTCTATGATTACTAAAATGTCTGTCCTTTCAGCCAGTGATGATTGTATAACCACATCAAACTATTTTTGCCTTAGTAAAGCCCTGAAATTTTGAAAGAAAAATAAAATGGGACAGATTCTGTATGTCAGCTGTCAGTTTCTCTCTTCCACGTGTGATATGGATATTATAGTGTTCTGTTGGATGGCCATATTTGTCATGGAAGAATATTGCTACTACTGTGGAGATTGTTTAAAGAATGACATAAATAAACTCATCTCTCTATATTTGAAAGAGATTTTTAGGTGGCTGTGGCTGTTTAGAGTTCTGCTTTGGAAGGAATGCATGTTTACTGTAGGGATCTGAACACCACAGAGTGGCAAATGTTATTAGGGTTCTCTCCCTGAAACCCCAGGCAGAGCCTACCAAAAAAACAATGATTCTGTAAATTGATAAATATTCTGTCATCTAAAGGAGTGATTTAATTTGGAACACTTGGATATATTTACAGACACAACCTGACCCCAACCTCTAAGTTTACATAGCTAGGATTTTCTAAGCTGCCTGTGTTCAATAAGACTTCTGGGAGACTACAGCTGCCTTCTCTTGCTGGCTCCTGCTGGCTTGTGTGGGTGAGCTTATCTGAAAAAAAAATATTTCCTGTTTTAAGGCATAAACAGATAACAGAATTCTGGTCCAGAAAAGACTGTGTTGAATAAGTGAAAAAGATACTAGTTCTTCAATAGTATTAATTTAATAGTATTAAAATTTAATGCTGCCTTTCTAACTGTAGTAGTTCTAGACATATCTAGGCATATCATGTGAGCTGTGTGTATCATTCTGGTGGCTGCTGTTCAAACATATGTTGAGAGGGGTCCCACTCCCAAGATCCTTAGCCAAAATAGAAAAGGAAAACATAATGAAAGAATCAGTGAAATCCATGTTTGAAAGAAGATTAAAACCCAGTATGCTTTTGCTTACAGAAGAAGGCATGATTTGCCAAACCACATAGCATTTCTGTAATACAGACTTTACCATGTTTCAACCTTGTATCATCATTTATAATTGTCAGTGGTCTATTAAAAAAAAAATTACGTGAAGTTGTTGAAAAACTGCATATTTTTCTTATCAGTAAGGCACGGAATTATAATTTTTCAAAGAGAAATGTGAACAGACTGTTATTATAAGAACAATTTGATATTCTGCTCTATATTATACCTGCAATATGAGTGACAAAATAAATTTGAAATGCCTTCATTCATTAAAATAGTTTTTAAGAGTTTAATAGACTTACAAAACAGGCATTTGGAATTTGGAATTTGATCAGACCCATGATGTTAGATTTAATACACACCTCTCAAGCTGGGAATGTAGTATTTCAGCAAAATACTTAGAGATCCTGAATATACCTGTGTGGGCTTTTCTTTTTAAAACATGTAATAATGAGATCATTCAACTTTTTATGAAGAAAGATCAAAACTGAAAGTGAACTCAATAGTGAGCACTGGGAAAAAGAACTTCAAAGTCCAGAGGGAGATAAATAGGTCCCTAGACAAATACCTTGAACTAACCTTTTCTTTACTTCAAAAGAATTTTCTCAAAGCACCATAAGCTGTATGGCACACAAACTCCTTGCCACAGGCATAATTGTAACATAATACACTGAATACAGTCAAACACCACTCAGTGAAAATATGTCTCTTCTCCATGACCACTTCAGCCTGCAGAAACACACGCTCAACAGCTCTAGAAATTAGTCCAGCCCCTCAGCAGGAGAGGGTTGCACATTATCCCTGTTAGAACTATTTCTGTTTGCCTAAAATGGTCTAAAACAAGCGGTAGATGAAACTGAATGGTAGATAGGATGTCAGTGTGACTTGCTTTCCCAACAGTGTGTTTTTGAGGCGGCGGAGGTGTGAAAGGGTCTCCATTTCCCATCGAAACTCTGTATCATTCACATGGAGAATGGTTGGATAAAAGGCAGAGCTTCAGGCAGGCATCTGGGCTTAGTCCAGACACAAAGGCTGGCCTACAACCAGCTTGTCTGTGGGTTCCAGCAGGATGCAGTCGTTCATATCTATTCATGCTCCTTCAGTTAAGAAAGCATTTGGAGATGTCTACCCAATATAGCTTAGACACACGGGATTTTGAATGTCAGTGCTGTGTAGCTGAATATTTCAGGCACTTCTATGATTCACTGGCAGGAGAGTGGGAGTCTGATGACATTTTATGAATCTCAGTTGTTCACATGCCTAAATATCCATGATAAATTTTCATCCTCCAGTGGGAACATAAAGGGAGGTTTAAATCAAGTCTTTCTACTTTGGTTCTCACTGTTTGCAATTTCTGCATGACTGCTATGATGCTGTACCTTCCTCAGACCAGCAATGAGCATTACTGTGTTTTCATGTGGCATTTTAATGCTCCAAAAGATTTAAATCCACTTAAAATATTTTAAAATGTTGGAGACATCATGATACAATTTGGTGGCTTTTCCCAATCTATAAGAGTGGAACAAGAGAGAACTTGTCCTCTGCCTTTTTAACCACTAGAATGAGCATTTTCAGGGTGCACAGTCAATGCACTGTGATATTTTAAAAGGTTGTGAATAGACCACTTCACTGTTGCTATCATTTTACACTTCAGAAGTGCTGATTTTGACTTTCTGGCTTTACAGCACAGCCTTGCACAAGAGTTCACCACCCACAAACACAGGAATATTATATTTCCCTGGTGACACCCACAGTGCTGAACTCCCTTCCAACTTTCACTTCATGTAGTTACCTAAAGAGAAACTGAGTTCTGTCAGTAATCAGGCCTAGTTTTAAACAACAGTTGAAATTGTGGGCTCCAGGGTATTGTAGTGCCTGGCTCACTCACTTGTTTCTTTCTTTGAACCATTCTCTATTTTTGTATCTAATTTCTTATCAACACATAAAGACAGTAGGCTGCTTGAGAAGGAAGCAGTGAATCTCCCAGCTTGCCTTTCTGGAATTAATTTTCCTGTATTGGGACAAAATATCAGAAACATACAGACTTTTAGAATGTGCCAACAAGTGCTTTTGGCACTAAACAAGCTTAAAGATCAAAGATCAGGTCAGGGAGAGGGAGTTATTTTCTTTTTTGGTTTTTTTCCCTTCTATCTTCTATTTTTTCTATTCTTTTGCTCTTTAGTTGGTTGGTTGGTTTGGTTTGGGTTTTTTTGTTTTGTTTTGGTCTTAATGAGAACTGCTTGCAGTTGAATACCAAATGTCCTCTGAAAAAAACTCCATTGAAAGCTAAGTGCTCTACAGCTATGTTGCCCTTTTAATTACTGTTGCACAAGTATAACCTGGGCTGCCAGAAAAACTCATGTGTCAAATTTGGAACAGGTAGCCAGGGAGCTGGTGGTTCCCAAGGAGTCAGAACTTCCAGAAAGCAGTTTCATACTGACCGACACACCCTCGCCCCCAAAAAAAAAA